>VZUA01091735.1:18363-31975 GCA_013401035.1 Horornis vulcanius
TGATTTCAAAAGAGGGTGAAATCCCCAACCTTGACTGATGAAATCTCAGGTCTTACTGTACTTAATCAGCTGTTTGCTGCCTAGCAAAAGCCCTGCCTGCCTGTGTCACCATTGCTGCTGGCTGTGGGTCCCACAGAGGCCCAGTGCCCGATGCCGCAGTGCAGAGCCTGGAGGGCTCGGTGGCTCTGACAGCTGGAGCACACCGGGACAGCCACACTCTGGCACTGGGCTGGGCTGTGCTGGCGCCAGCCGCGGGTGGCACAGCCTTGGTACCTGCTCAGTAGGGATGGGTGTTGCCTACACATCTCCATACAAAAAGCAAAGCCTTCAGTCCACAACGTTCTCAAGGCCCTTCAGTTTTCCTGAGTGGCCAAGATGGACGTGGTGCTGTGTTCACAGTGCACCTGAAGGGTCTTGGCTGTGCATATTTGGTGACTGAACACGGAGACAGGTTGGGCAAAGGCCTGGCCATTGTGGGTGATCAGATGACAATCCAAATTCGTCCAAACGAGTTTGGGAAGGGGTTGGGTAAAAAAGATCTTCTAAAGGGATCTATGAGAAAAGAGGAAATGTAAGAGCAATTTCTTACTGCCTCTGTTACTGCATTTTTATTGCTGCCATAAATATAAGTTAGAAAATATCTGTGAACTGGCAAACAGGTGGAATAATTGACACAGTGTGCAAACAGAGCAGTGTATTTTCTTTCTTGATAACACCAACGGTCCTGTGTTTTCTCAGTGGCTGTTGAAACTTTAAAAGTTACATGGGCCAGCCTAGCCAGTTCTGTGTGTGGCTTGTGGTTTGCACAAAGTCCAGGAGATTTTCTGGGATATGCTGGTCAACATGCAATTGTAGCAGATGGGAAGATAACAATTGTAAAAGCAAGCCTGTGGTGGCTGTGCTGCTGCATCCTGTTTAAATTGGCCTGACTTGTAGTTCACTCCTGGGTAATGACTTCAGAGAACTTTTTATGCAGCAGATCTGTGAAACTTGTGGGCAAAGCAAACCTTCCCGTTTCCCTTTTAGTGCTCTAGTACATTCCAATTATTAATCTGCACATCATTCACCAGATGGTGAAACAATGATAGAACTTCAAATATGTTTTCCCCTCAGAACTAAGGAACACTGTTCCCAGTTCTGCTTAGAGAAAGAAGGCTGATGAAAATATGTACTCTTTAGTTACACTGAAGAATTGACCAGGACTGTTTCACTTGAAATAACTAATATCTCATGGCTCTTCAACCCACCTGTTCCTTCTGGCACAAAATCCCCCTCAAAAAAGAGAAAAATTCTTAAGTCTCTTTACCCTGTTAGACCAGGCTGTGGAAGCTGAACACCTCTAGAGCAGAGGTTTAACATTGCAACATACAAGTCAAGCTGATAAAAAATGTGCATGTGTTTTTTCTAAGACAAAGTAAAAAAAAAAAAAAAATTCTCTCACCATCATGTCTACAGTCAAAATAAATTAATAATATGTTACCTTTTTTACTTTCCAAGATGTTAAATTTGTAGATTTTTGAACAACAGAGTTCTGCAACACCAATGCATTATTTTTTTTTGTGTAGAAATCCCTGGTTTAGAAGTTCTTTGCTTATACAGAGATTGAATGCAAATGGTTCAGCAATACCAATATGAGCCAGAAGTACAGACTCATTCGGGTGGGAAAGGAGGGAGATCCTTTTGCAGCAATCTCTAGTCCAGTCTCCTACTCAAAGCTGGGTGAGTACTGAAATCCAACCACATAACTCAAGACTTTCTACAGCCTGATGTCAAAAAGCCCTAAGGGTGAAGATTCCACAGCCTGCATAGACAAGCTTTTCCACGCCTTAATTAACCTAGTGATTTTTTTTGTCCCTTTTTTATCCATTTGAACGTGACCATAATTTTTAAAAATGTGTGGTAACTTCATGAAGACAAAAATTCAAATTCCAGATAAAATTTATTGAGTTGGTAAGAATGATAGTCTGATCTGTAACTATACAAACAGTGACTTGCAGCACAGTAGATTATGCAGCCAGGGCTGTTTGAGTGGTTCTCCAAGCGGAGTCTGCTTTTACTTTTCCTTATTTGAATCAAAATGTGGGTTCCAAATGCTGTGTAGCACCCCAGTTTCAGTACAGCTCTTAAGCTGCTCTTGTATGTTTGCATGCATGTGTGTCCCCATACACATCATTGATTCCTAGGCCCCTGCTGTCATGTTAGGCCTGCATTTCTGCATCAGTGATAAATATTTCCTTCTCCACAGAATGACTGCTTGTTACTACAGCTTAGATCAAATCTGGTTTTCAGTGCAGAGGTAAAAGTAAATGACATTTGGCATAGCCACCTCTTACGAAAAGTTGATGCTACATCTAAACAAGTTAGGACAGAGCTCCAGACAAGCCTATGTGAGTTCAAGCAAAACAAATCTGACATCCCTCAGTCCTGGGGCTTTGAAAGCCTGTAGCTCTTTATTAATAATAGCAATACTGCATTTACTGGCCTGCAGACCAACATCCTGTATTACGAGGTCATTGCTGCAATAACAACTCTGTAGATCAAAAATATTGGAGTTATAGATAGTATTAGATGTTCAGTATCCCAAAGGATATTTCTACTGCCTAATTTCTTGTGAGCTACACAAACCTAGCTAGGTGTTTTTTTGTGAAGAGTTTAGGAAGCCTCAGGCCAAAATGTTTTGATTACTAAGGTAAAAAAGAAGAGCACCTTTGAGAGCAGCTTTGAGGTACAAATGACAACTCTATTTGATTTTCACGGTGGCAGTTTTGTAACTGTCTTCATATTCGTATCAAGAGTATGGTGTAAGAAAGCAGCTTTAGGAAGGAGGCAGCAGAAGGACCCCAGTGAGGCTGGCAGGATCCTGGCTGTTACTGCTGTAATGGTGTCTGTGGTACAGAGGCTCCAGGTGTGGGTGAGCTCTGTTTTGTCAGGTTCTCTTGCACAGAGTTTGTGTGGCAAGGTTTTGGTAGCAAGGGAGCTACAGGGGTGGCTTCTGTGAGAAGCTGCTGAAGTTTCCCCTTCTAGAAGAGCTGGTGCCAGCTGGCCCCAAGGTGGATGTACCAGTGTGTTGCCCAAGACAGGCATTGCCCATCTGTACCTCGGCCCGTGAACCTTTTGTTGTATTTCCTGTGCCCTGCCCTGCTGAGGAGGGCAGGCAGAGAGGAGCTTTGGTGCATCCAGACAAGGCCAACCCAGCAGAGCCACACAGGCATACATACAGCCTCAGAGACTGCAAAATGATTGCTGTAAAAATGACTTTTTGCAAAAAGAGAAAGTTATTTAAAGATATTTAAAAAGGCCTTAAGTCAGGTAACTGCTTTCCCGAGCATAAGCAGCCATTTTCTTCATGCTTTTAATATTTCTGTCTGAAAAAAAAATACAAAAACAATGGATAATCCATTAAGAATTCTCATTTTCATATTTGACCACTAGATGATGCTGTGACTCTTAATTGCAAATGATACTGTACTGTTCACATTTTGGTTTATTTTATAGAACTCTGCAGCATTTTTATCTATGAAAAGTTGGTGTTTTCTTTTTCTTACATGCATTGTAGCTGTAAGCACATATAGTCTGGTTAGTTTATGAACAAATCCATATAGATCAGACATCTTAGCAATAGCTCATTCTGACAATAAGGGGAATTTCACATTATTTTTGGAGCTCTTCTTATGTTCTTCCTAGATGCAGATATGCATCGGCTTTGGGTAAAGACTTTTTCAAAAAGGGGAAAGTATACTGAGAAGAGATTTGAGATATCTCATTCAGGTTTATATTTATATTTCTTTCAGTTTATCTGTGCTACATAGAATGGTGGGTTTAGTTTCAGCTTTGGAATTTATTTTTCTGTGCTGTAAGAGCATCTGGAATTAAGGATGACAATTCTGTTTAGCAATTCTTGCTAAAAAATAATGCCTATGCTATTTGCATAGGCATTATTTCTGTTTTCTGTTTTCATAAGTCATTTCTCACTTTTATATTTAGAAGTGCAGTGGTTTGGTCCACACTGTTGGGGGTCTTAGCCAAGAGCTCCATTAGACTTTCACACATGACACCATTGTACTGATGATCTTCTCAAAGTGATTTCAAGAGAACAACTTTCTTTCATGTGAGCTAATGGTTTTTTACAATTTGCCATTTCTACAACCTCCTATGGACACCTTTTATTTTTTGCAGCAGTTCTTCCACCTTCTTATCAGAAATGTTAATACAATAAGGCTGAATTGATTGCAGCAGACAAAGCAAACATACTCAACCTTCTGTACAGAAGTGCTAAAGGCACAGCTCCATTCAGGTGATCCCCATATGTCAAAACCAGAGAAGGAATGAAAACAGGTTATACAATTCAGAACAGCTTGCAAGCTAGGTCAGTGCCCAACATTTCCAGCAGAAAAGAACTTTGGAACTAGCTTAATATCAGCCTTTCCCACTTTCAGACATGCATGTAGCACACTTCTGCCAGTCAGCGATCTGGATCTTATTTTCAATATGTTAGCAAGGAAATTACACTCTCTGAAAGGTAAGGAGTACATAAAGTCTGTTTTTCCCTCACTGAAATGGCATCTGCCACTCACACTGGGGTCTGATTGGGAAATGCCTACATGACACTACAATTCCTACTTCACTGGGACATTGTTCTATCCACAGCAGGCTCTGAGGTGAGGGATAATTCACATTCATTTTAAAAGTAAATTTCATTTTTGCAAACTCAATAACAAATAAGCTGAAACTGAGCTCCTGTCACATAACTCTTATTTTGAACTTATTTTCATGAGTTTACTTTGAGTTAGGCTTGTATAAATTCACCAGGTTGTAGTAATTTTGCTGAATGCACAAATAGGATAATATTTATCTTACTTCCAGGTGTAGGCTTAGTGTCACCTTCAAAAACACCTAATACTGCCTTCCAATAAAAGAACTTGTTACGCAGGCAACAAGTACCCAAAGTTTAAAACTCCTTAAGAGAAGAACTTGCCATTAGAAATTTCTGAAAATACTGTGCCAGTGGGATGTCAGCATGAGAGAGCCCAAGTGTCCAGCACATGCTTACACAGCTGCAGTGTTCCTGCAGTAACCCATTCTAATGGGGCAGCACAACAGAAAATCCTCTGCCTTTCTCCAGGCTTAACCAGAGGCCAGCCCTGGCTTCCAAGAGACTCACAGCAATGACTAAAAGCCACTTGTTTTTCCTCTTCTACCCCACGACCAGGAATTTTAGACCTTTGTTTCACCAATAGTCTCACTGATATCCAGGTACTGTGTGAAGTATTTCTTCAGTATTGCTAAGATCAGCAGTAAGAATATCTACCTGGACTTACTCTGGTCTTAAAACTATTGGTGTACAACTGTAAGGACTAAAATTGATACAAGAGGCTTCATCACCGTAATTTCCATTTTAAAAATCTATATATTTTCCAAACTCTGAGGAGTCCTATATTGTTAGAGACTCCAATTCTGTTTGAGTGATTTTTTTGAAACTTTGTGTCTCAACTCTATTTTTTAATGCTAGGAAGTACATCTTCTTCTTCTGTGGCAGAATTTCATTGGTGAGAATTTCATTCTTCTCCTGTTGGTGTTTTCTCTGCTGCAAAAAGAGTTTTCTTTGATAACTTTAAAAGTCTTCTGGAGATTTATTAACTTGTATTACAGCAGCTCACTTATCACTAAGGCTTTGTGTAAATCACGGAAAAGGATAATGAATTTCATATGGGGATGAAGCAAACTTCCCACTTTTGCTGCTAAATAGAAGAACTCAAACAATCTGATGTGTACATCTACACTTTGTATATTGTGCCAAAGTCAGCCTAGAGATTGGAATCAGGTTGTATGTAAAAGGAGAAGTATAAGAGAATGAGAGGACACTATTTTAAGCCAAACAGCAAAACAAAGGGATATTTACTAGTGGCTAAATTCTTTCCAGTGCAGAATGTCTATAAAATTTACTTTGCAGCTCTGCTTCATTTAAGACACAACTATAAATGGCTTTATTTCCCCCTAGGACCTGCTTGTTGTACCCTAATTAGAGGTTTTTTCTAGTGTGTTATTATTCTGGTTCTACTGAATACGAGCATGACTGCTTTGAAAAGCTTTCAAGTGCACACTCTCATAAGTCCATTTTTTTTCCCCTAGCTTTTATCAAACAAATTATTTTCATGTTTATATTATGATATTTAAGTATTAATTATCCTCCCAAGACAAACATTCTTTTTCTAGATAAAAAATCTCTGGGGCTAACCAAGTTGTTTATACACTTAGAACAGTTACTGTGGTGCAGTTTTAATAAAATCTATGCAGTGAAGCCTGGCATTGCCTTTACCTGTGTGCTTCCAGAATCCTCTGGAAGAGGGCTGTCGGTGAAAGATCATCATCTTAGTAATCCCTTTTTTTCCTATAAACATTTGTCAGACCAGAGTGCCTTAGGCAAGGCCACTCAGTGGAGCTTCATGGTATCCCAGTGTTACACACAGACTGCTCCCTTTGCCAAAAGCTTCTACCTGGGGCCTGGGGCTGAGCACTCTGCCTCAAGCAGAGCCCTTCAGAAGGAGGCTGGAAGGACATTAGTCCCATTAATTACTGCCTGGATTGAAATCTGAGCATTCAGTGTAGTTCAGATCAGAAAGGCACCAGGAACCTGCAATTTACATTTACTCTTCATCAAAGGAGAATGCGCAGATGGCATACTCTGTCTAGGGGATCACTGGAATTTCCTACTCTTAGTTCCTTAATTTAGGAGGAAGCAATGCTGCCTTTTTAGTTACTAAAAAAGTTACTAGTCTTTGTCTCTGCTATAGGGATATAGCAGTGAAATGAAATGGTGGAACAAATGGAAACAAGGCACTGTTGAACACAGCCTTGGGAACATAGTAGTCAGGAGGCCATAAAAAGCTTTTGACAAAGGGAAGGTTTGGAAATGTAGAAACCTTGGCTGCTATGCTTTGATTCCTGTCATAGAAAAAGAATTTGTAATGAATCAATACCTGACACTCTCAATTGCTTGACATAGTGGGGAAAAACACCCAAACAAACCCCAATCTCATGTTCAGCAAAACGCTTGGTCCAGAAAGCTGCAAAAATGAATGGTGGAGGAGTGGGAAATGAATGATTTTCTTTATGAGAGAGCTGCCCCTAGCCACTCTAACAACAGGGATAAGAGGAAGCTGCTTTGGTGTTACTTCCAAGAGCTGTGCTGAGGCAGAGCGCCACTGTCCCTGTGTGGCCACAGTCAGGTGCTGTTGGGGGCTTTGGTTTGCGGTGTTTTTTTCCTGTTGGTGTTGTGGTTTTTTCGTTTTGCCTCAGTTTTTGGTGTTGGTTTTTGTTTGTTTGTTTGTTTAATTTTTATCTTTTGCTTGGTTTTGAGGGTTTTATTTTTCTTTTTTCCCTACCTATCCCTTTTGTTTGTAAATCAGTTCATCAGTGTAGAAAATACACCACAAAGGCTGCATGGGGTTCATGACATCTCCAGTAATCCTTCTGGTTTGTACCCCCTGATGGAAGGAACAAAATAGCAGATCCTTATTTACTTTTTGCATAAGCTTTAGTTAGTGAAGGAAACTTCTTGTCTGCTCTGAAATAAGCACATCTATCAAACACTGCATTTACTGCAGAACATTCTTCTAACTTATTACTTACTCCAGAACTTTCACCCAGAAATAAACCAAACTAAACCAGTATGGCATTTTTCTTTCTGCTTATTCAGCAATGATTTTGGCAAGAAAAACTTTACGTGAATTTTTTAAAGAGGAAGAGCTTGGGATTTGTGCACCTACAATTCAATTAAGGGAGAGCTTGGCATTTTATTCCACACCCCACCCCCTACTCCTCCTCAATCCTCTAAGTGCAGTGACCTTTCTTGGATTTCACTAAGAGCAGATAATAAATTATTACTTCTCTTATAACTCCTGAGATTTTTCTCTCCCTTTCACTTTCAGTGAAATTCTTCTGATGTATTTTGTGAGGAAGCCGCCTGAGGAAGTGCTTGATTTAGGGACAGATCAAGTCATAAATCTTCATTCATCAAGGGTAGGCATGAAGTAGTTCTACAGAAGACAAGTGTCAGGGATTTACTAGAGGAAGGAGATGGGAATTTGAAAGAAGAGTGAAATCCACAACTAGGAGGCCTAGTGAGAACCTGAGAAGAAGGGTACAAAAGGAAGGGCAAAATCAACTGGAAACCTGAAGAGAAAAAGGAATAGAAAGTCTAGAACAGAAAGATTGAAATAAAATCGAATAAATATTAGTTACTGCTGCATATTGAGAAGATACACTGAAGAATGCACAAGTGTAAGCCTCAGTGGGCAGCATCTCTGGCCATCAGGAAAGGCAAGGTAGGAGCTGTGCAAAACAGAGCAGCCAGGGCACAGCCTTGCAGCACCTGAGCAAGGTGAGCAGGAAACCTCTAGAGACAGCCACCACGTCCAACTAAGAGTCCCCATCACGGGACAAGGTCACTGTGATGATACAGCTCTGATGTGGAGGGACAGAGTCAGCCCCCACACACAGGGATCAGTTCCAGGGCTCTCCAGGCAGGTCCACAGCACTGCAACAGTCCAAGGTGAAGCCTGAAGGTCAAGGCCCAGATCAAGGAGCTCAGTAGCCAAGTGCAGACCAGCACTCCTCCAGCCTTTGCCACTGAAAAGCAAAGGCTCAGCCTAAAAACAGCTCCTGGGCCTATGGACAAGGGGTGTGAGCAGAGGCTCCAGCTGAGGCTGATCAGGACCCTTAAAACCTGTTGGTGCTTGAGGGCTCTGACTGCAGGAGGACACAAGAACAGTGACCTTGGCATTCTGTAAGGCCTTTAAAATGTACTATCTACCTTCAGGATACAAAAATCCACTTTACACCTAATTGTTACATTTGGTACAAATGAGTACCACAGCAGCCAATCTTAAATTAATTTGGTGTGCAGCAAGAATGCTTCAAAGCACACTAAAAAATGGAGCACATATCAAATGGCACTGCCATCAAGATGACACTAGTAACTGAAACCGCATACAAATGCAAGTTTTAGTCATCTGTTTTCTTTTGTGGCCTCTTTGTGAACATTACAAGCACACACGCTCTGCTGTGTTCCCCGTGCCAGCCGAGTGCTCCTGCTGTCCCACCACCTGCGGTTTCTGCTTGCTGCTCTGCCTGTGAGCTAACCCCACAAGAGCAGGGTTGTTTCCCTTGCTTTAACGTGTGCCTGAGGTGCTGCTGCTTCCCTGCCCTAGAAGAGATTTATAACACTCAGCACTTTTTAGTAGCTTTTCTTCCTGCATTGGCTTTAGGGATCATGGAGTTAGTCTTTGTGAATAATGCCTCAAATAGATACCTATGAACATTAATATTTATTGTCATTTTGAATGAAAGGTTTGCAGAGTGCCTAAGTTCGGTGTCTACATGTTAAAAAGGCATTTAGAGTATGTGAAAGATTAGGTATTTTGTGTCAAATTTCTTTTACACTGAGTAGGTCTCAGGTATAGCAAACTAAAAGTTTCATTAATATTTTTACCAAAAGTTCATTATCCTAGTAAACCTTTTTTCTTTTTTTAATTTGGGTAAACCCTAGGAATGTCAAACTAAAATTTTTCACCAAAAGCTTTCTATTCTAAGAATATATACTTTTTCTTTTTTTTTTACCTTCAACACTAATAAAGGTCATATTGCTGCATGCTGAATCAACCATAAGTATTTCCTGTGAGTTGAATTTTATTTCCGAAGTTGCTGACCTGACTTCTGTGTACGGCTGGATCAGAGAACCATCTGGGAGACATCTGTTAAGCTGTAATATCTCCCAGATAGGGAACATATCCCACAATTCAAATGCAAAAAGCTGAGGTAACCTTCCACTTCTATGCAAGTCTTCTAATAAATAGCAAGCAGTAAATAATAAAACACTGAGCAAGTTGCTTGGATTCTGTCCATAACAGTGCATAAGACCCCCTTATTTATTTGGTGGCCTTGTATTTGAATACAATAAACAATAGTTCAACGTTTTTGTTGCATATCTGTATCACTTTTTTGTAGTCACTGCTTTTAGCTATCCCAACATGCTTCAAGAGATTAGTGTTTCAGAAGGCAACCATACAGATTTTAACATATTTATTCTAATGTGTTTACTGGTTCTCCAGCTGTGTTTTTAGAAGTTACAGCAGTCTTAGTTTATATATATATATTTATANCACAATTCTCTGTAGAAAATTCATGCCTTTCCATTCTAAATCCATTTATTTGACTTGTATTATTCTAGCATTATAGAAGTGCTCTAGTTGGAAAACCAGAAAAAAAGTGCTCTACACTGCAGACAGTGTAAAGTTCAGAGTAAGTTATAACTTTCAAATCCCAACTCTAGGTTTCAAGTTAAAAAAATGTACTTTTTTCCTTGAGTATATTGTTTATATTGTTTATTAACATGGCCTAAACCACAGTTTTTCTGTGTTTAAATCTCTCACCATTGAAGAAGAAAAATTCCCAGTGAATATCACTGAATTAGAGTAATTCTCTGGTGAATTATACTGCAAAATGAATCTGTCATTGGCACTTTACACTGTGGTTCTAAGGAACACCAGGAATGGTCTTGCCAGCTATGGATGTTACCATTAAATACATAATTTTTGTAAGTACAATATAACACGTTTGCTTGGCTATCAAGAAGATATGGAAATGAGTCACAGGATTTTTTTTTTAATTGTACTTCTGTATAATTAAATAAAAGTAAATCCAAAATTAAGATCTTTCAAATAGTTAGATATATAAAAGTACTTCTTTTATTACTTAGAATGTACATACTGCAAATTCATTCAATGATGAGGGAAATAAAAGTAAGTTACAGAAGCCTAATAATGGTGAAGTAAAAATGGTATAATTCTATATTATTTTACAGCTGGTATTACAGTAAATCAGAGTAAAGCAGGAGTCTAGAAAGCTTTATACCTTGTGTTGGTGCTGCATTACTAGAAAACAGGGGAATAAACAGTATTTGATTTTCACCTTGCTGATAACCTCTTCTGCCTCCTGGTTACTATTTAGCTGGAAAGTGTGACTACAAGAGTGAGAACATGATCAGCCTTCAGCCCCAGCACTGCAATGTCCTGGCCATTCACTAGACTGACCAAGCTGCAGATCTCCCAGGATTTTCTTAATTATCTTGGACAGCTGTGCTTTCCATGAGCATTAGATTGTGCTAAGCCACTCTTCTGTGCAGTGTCTAGTACAGTCTGTACTTGTATAATTTATTTTTAAAACACTCAGAAAACAGCCTCTGCTCCTGTTATTCAACAAAATCATGCTACAGCTAACAAGTCACCAGAAGTTTGTAATCTCATCTTGCTTTAATATAGGATTTAATTGCCACTGAACTTCACTGCTTTTGCATCAAAAATCCAGTTAAACAATATATTCTAGTCCATGCAGGAAAAAAGCTGGTTTTCCCTTCCTTTGTGCTGCAGGCATTGACAGGATATTGGGTTTGTGGGCTTGCCTAGAGTAACATCACATCTAAGAACCGAGGAAAGCATCAGGAAGCAGTTATCTGAGTGAAACCATACATAAAAGATATCATTTTCTAAAATGCAGCATCAGCTAAAAAGTCTGCTAAGAAAGTTGCATCTTGCTGATGATTCTCTTTTGCTGACCAGGTACATAGCAACAAAGATCAAAGATGTCTCAGCAATCTGGAAAGAGCTGCTGCAAATAAAGCTCATCCATCAAATCCAGTACAGTTTAAGGCAGTTGGCTCTGAGACAAGTATCTCCACAAGGTACAAGACAGCAGGAAATCAGTGCCTTAGAGGTGCAAGACAAGTACACTTACAACCGTGGGTTTGTGACAGGCACTCTGAGTGTGAGCCAATGCCATGGACAGGCAGCAAAGTCTGGTGCTATCACTGTTTATCTTGGTCCCTCTGACCTGTAAGGTTTATTCGTACCTCGTCCTTGCATCTTTGCTCCCTTTTCAGACCTTCTCTTCTCCCGCTTGCTCATCTTGCCAGGTTGTGATACCGGGTCTGACATGAGGCCACGGTCCCACCATTGCAGAAGCACAGGGGCAGAGCTCCATTTATGGATTGGGAGACAAGCTGCTCAGCCTCACCCACTGTCTATTGAAGTATAACAAGTTCCTTCCATTAATTTTAGTGATTTTTTGAAAACTTGTATGTAAAGGAAGCAATACTTTCTTTCACATTGTTTTATCGGATCTGTCACAGACAGTTCCCATCTGTGGGAATTGCTTTGAGACAAGTGAGCAGTATCATGTAAAAGAGCCTTCAACTTGAGGCTCCCAATATTGAATATTGGCTGGAATGTCCAATCTAATCTACAGATCAAGATGGTATGAATACATTGAATAAAACTTTGGGGAAGTCCTACCAAAAAAAAAAGTTTATTATGAACATTTTTTATATTTCTTTTTCTGAAAAATTTAACTTATCTTTAATAAGTCTACCAATGTGCAGTGTGGTTTCTTATCTCTTTAAAATTAGGTATGTGATAATATTGTAAGCTCAATGGGAATGCATATATGTGCATTAACTTGTCTTTTGTTCAGAACTGAGTGTTTAGTCTGTAAAGGGGTAAAGTTTCTGCTTTAATGTTTATCCTGATGACTTTACACCTTTTGAACCAGCAGCTAATTGTAAATGAACTGAATCTTTTTCTGAGGAACTTAATTTAAATGCCAAGAAACCTGCTCTATTTAGCAGTTTTAATACTTAAAATGATTTTTATTGACCCTTATTTAAACCCATTCTACCATTGAAAATGGCTTTAAAGAATTTATATAAAAGAACAGAATATATTCTAATTTTACTATGTGCTATTGCAAAAACCTTTTTATTTTCCATTGGGAAACTGGCAAAGAGTAACTGATAGAACATCAAAGCATTTCTGATTAAAGGCATTCCCAGCATCACCCAGCCTGTGCCAGACAGAGGCATGCAGGACAATGTCCCATAACAGCATCACTGGCTTGTCCTAGCCCAGAAAGAGACCTCTTGTACCACTTGGGTCTCAGACCCTGCTTACACCACTTGCTGATACTGCTGGTACAAGGCCCAAAGAATTAAAAGCCCAAAGGGGAGGAATGCACAGCAAGTGGGAAGAGAATGCCACAGCAGGGTGGTCCAGTCTAGAGATTTCCCAGCCATTTTCTCAGTTAACAGCAGGTCTCTGTTCTACACAGTGTAGAATCCTGCATTATTTGTTTGACCTCATTTATTCCTTAGAGTTTATTATGCATCAGTATCTGTGATATAATCTTTACCAAGGACATATACATGAGTCATATATACAGATGACTCATGTTCATCCACATTCAAACTCAAAGCTCTGCAGTTAAAACTAAATGATAAAGTTTTGAGAGGGAAGAGCCATCTGACATTATAATGGTGGATTTAAAACATCAACCTCTCTGCAATCATCTGAGTGGGTGACGTGAAAATGCTTCTCTCTGTCCGTTTTGTTTTGTCAAAGAAATCATTGTAATTTCCCATCAGGAAGTCTTTCACTCCATTATAGATGAGCATACAGAAATGTATGCTGTAATTTATATATTCCAACTCCCTCATATTAAGGGTCATATCACATATGTATGACAGCTGGGGAGCAATCAATCCTGTTAGGGAAAAGTGTAATAA
>VZUA01091749.1:0-20753 GCA_013401035.1 Horornis vulcanius
AAAATCATTTTCCCAAAGCCACAAAGAAAACTTGGGCTATGCCCAGGATTAGAAGAGTCCCTGGAGCAAATTCTTGGCCCAGCCTCTGTGAACCTAGCAGGATCTGAGTTGCTGTTAATTCACCTTTTTTCCCCAGTGTTTAAAAATGCCTNATTACCAAAACACCAAGGAAATGCTAAACAAAGTCTGAGAACACCTCATCTAGTACAAGTTCATCCTACCATTTGCCATAGCTTCAGGGACTGATGCTTATTTGTTTCAAATTAAAATAAACCCATGGAAGTCAACAAATCTATAGCCTCCAGCTGAAGATCTGTCCCTATAAATTACCTTAAGTGTATTCAGGTGATTTCAAGTCTAAAAATNTAAAAATCCCACAAGCCATTAAACATCACTTGCAACATTATCCCTTAAATCACAGTCTTGTTTCCATCCACCAGATGTTTCTCAGCAGGCAAATGTACACATAATAACCCACTGAGTATGTCTTAGTAGGAGAGTAACAGGAAATTTCCCTCTGAGTAGAGTTTGCTCAAGTGGCAGGACCCAAAATGCAAAAATTGAATCCTTTTCCTGCCCACTTCTCAGCATCAGACAGTTGTGGGTTTGGTTTTTTGACACATTCACAGGCAGTAACTACGGGTTTCCCACAATAAGAACTCACATGGTAAAGGGCACATAACTATGATTTCTACCTCTTTAACTAAAAATCTTAATAATTTAATTTGCTGACTTATTTTTTCATGGCTAGAGAAGATTGTTAAACAACCTCTCCTTTTCTTGTTGCAGGCAATTGCACACAGAAATATCAAGTCATGCTAAATGAAAAGGAGACACAGTTTACTATTAGCTTTTAATGTGCCACAAAAATGAGCAGATGAATTGGCTCTTTTGGGTACTATTAGTTCCACATAGTTAGACATTATAGCCTGATATATGTTAGCCTCAGCAGCAAGTCAGAGAATAGTGATGTCTATCAATTTGGGAGGTACACAATAATCCCCTGGGCATACACACAGCCCTGTTTTACACAACAAGCCGAGACTGATGCCTTACATCTGTCTCCCTTACTCCTGGCAGCACGCTCCAGCACACATGCAAATTGATCCCCATAAACCAGTGCTGTACAGGCTGTCTCGAGCTGTTGAGCAGTTTTCTCACAGCCCCTGAGCCATGCATTTAGGAAGGGATCTGCCACCCCTGCAATCAGCATCAGTTTTGTCTCTGGCTTCCATGGTGTTGGCCAGGTCTGATGCTGGGTGCTTGGCTCTGCCCTGTGCTATCCATGGACCTGTTAGCAACACTTAATTCACAGTAAATGTGAATTTAACATCAACATTTCAAGCAAACCTTAACTTGTCTATTGTTCCCTACCAGAATGGGAATGCATAAAGTTACTTTTTCTTTTCCCAACTGTGCATCCTAGCTGACACTGCAGGCTGAATTTCCATCCTATTAATGCTCACACTGAATCATAATAAATCTTTCTTCTAAATTTTTTTTCTTTTCAGAGCCTGGGGAAATACTGTCATTCTTTAGCCATTAAAATGTTTCACTAAAGAATGTGATCTGTGAACAATTCACTCAAATGTGTATTTTCTTCACTTTGATGTATTGAAAAGATACATTGTACTTAATAGTTCCTTGAAGCAAAATCTTTAATAGCAGAAGATAAACAATCCTCATATCTGATGAGAAAACTCCATTTAGGATTCAGCCAAAGATCCTGTTCTGCAGTAGATGTTACTCATTCTCAGCATCACACCTGGCACAAAAATGGCTCAGAGATCCCTCCAGAAAAGAGAGCATGTGGTGCAAGTGCCAAAAGCCACTTATCCTGCAACAGTTCCTGGAAGGCAGATGCCTCTTGTCTACCTATTTTTATGGTATCTGTCAGACTATCCCACTTCCTCTGCAGTTCTTCTGTCTAGCAAAATACCAGCTGGTTATTCCTGGTCATTCTTCTTTGACTAAGCACTGACTAATCTGCCTCTTTGAACTCTGAATATAAGCTTCTCTGTCCCTTTTTCTGCAATATCCACAGGAAAATAAACCAGTAATGGAAGTCATAGATGAAAGTCAGAAGAGATACACGGGAGCTTTATTGTTTTTCTGAAGAAGACAGCTTTGCAAATGAAGGTTAATGTCCATTAAAAGTTATCTTGTCTTTCCCAATCCCCAGACTTTTTGTTTCAGTCTTTACCAAAGACTACCACAATATTCATTTGAACCAAACTAATTCCACGGGCTTGTACCACCCGTTTAGTACAATGTATCAAAGTTCTCCAATCTTTAGATTTATCAGACTGGATTTTTCACACAGTATTAGTATGCCTGCTCTCACAATGTGTCATGGCATGTGACCAGTAGGAGTACCCAGGACACGAGGTTTATGCCCTTTCTGCTGGTATTTTCAGAAACCAAAGTGTTCTTCAGCTCAGACTGGGTTGTTGACCTCATCAGGGGTGGTGCCACCTATTCACACAACTTGTTATTTTATTTATCATTCTCTGCTATCTTCTCTGCTACCACTCTGTGTATCCTCCCCCAACTCCCATTTTTCACTGAGCACTACCATGGCTTCACATCCAGCTTCAAGGTATGGAGCTGCTGGGAGCTTGAATTCAGGATAAAGACACAAGTTATTTATGAGATTATTTTACTAAGTCCTCCTACAGTGCAGCTTTAATAAAATGAGTCATTTACAAATAATATTCTGTACTGGGAAAGTACTAAAATCTAACAAATTTCTACTTTCAATGAAAGGAACTCAAACACAGTTACTGAAAAATCACAGAAAACAAGTGCCAAAAAGGAAACACCAGGCATTATCAACCTCCCCAGTAAAGCAAAAGTTATGAATTTTATTTTAAAAATTATCTGAGGTACAAGTTTACATTTTGTTGCTTGCATTTTGTTGCATATTACATTAAAAATGAATATTTTAAAATTTCTGGCAGAAGAAAACCTAAGAAGAAAGCTGTGCACTGATTTTCATTACTTTCACTGCTGCCTGTGAAGTTTGAATCCAGTAGTGCTTTAAAAACTCACAAAATTCAAACAAAAAAGTGAAACTACACAATGAATATTAAACATACTTTTTCTGACATTAATATTGATTTTCAGCTCCAGACACATAGAATTACAGTCCACTTTTGCCAATAAGCAAAGAAGTGCATTTTTAAATTGGGAGAGCAGAGAAAATATGAAATTATCTATGAAAACCAAATTCTGTTGGTATATCAGGCATCCATAAAGAAATCTGTTAATACATTCATGCCTTTGCACAAGCCTGCAACAGCTGAGGCACAGCTTTGTGAAACTGATACCACAGCAATTGAATGAAAATACATTTGACTTTTCAGACTGCAGGGATGGTCCTTCAAAGGGCAGATGTACACCCACTTATGTGATGCAGCAAATACAGCAAGAGCAACCATTGAGACTTGTGCTAGAGGATCATTTATTTTCAACTTTACACGTAAAATTCAAGCGGGTTCTTTATGGATAACAGTTAACACCAATCACATGCAATAAACTTAATATTAGTCTTTTTTTCTACCTCTAACTACTTCCATCTGCTTTTAGTTGAGATACACATTTTTCACACACTACAAGCTGGGGATGGCTGTAGGGCACAAAGTTCCCACACCACCCAGTTAGCAAGTGGTCAGCCTAAAACCTTCCCCATTCAGTGCTGAATTCTTTTCCCATAAGAAAAATTAACCCTCTGCCTATATTCTCATCACTGGAACCTCTGAACCATCAAACACAGAGTTGCCTTTGGCAGAATCCAAGTAGGCATCTGATGGCAAAAATGAAGACCAAATTTCAAGTGTCTAAAACCTCCTGCTATAATTTAAATATAACATATATTACCCACGTTACATAACATAGATGTCAATTAATTTGAAAGACATTACTGTTCTTACAGTCTAAATTTTGCACAGACTCATTTCAATCTTTTCCACACAAAATAAACCCCAACAAAACCTTGGAAAGGAAAAATAAAACAACAAAGGAAAGAACTGTGGTTGTGATTATTACACTAAGCAGCCTGGACAATGTACTTGCACATTTCTCACTCTTCATGAAGTCATGCTATAGTGCTGGTTTTCCCTCATCATCAGCACCACCCTGTTTTAATTTCAGAATTATTTGGGATGATCTTCTCTCAGGAGAAAATAATAACTACCTAACACAAGCAATTATTAAATGCAATTTTCTAATGCAAAAATACAACAGACTAGTGTGTTTTAAAGGTTAGCATTTAAACACAAATTCAGCTGCTTTAACAAACTTCCACCACAGCAACAATCTTTTAATTGTTTGCTGCTCAAATACATTATATCATTATCTAGCCTGTTCTAGATTTCACAGACTTCTACCATCATTTTCCCTGCCAGCTAAGGAAAAGATTTCATGAAGTGTGAAGCACTGCAGATTTTAGACCCACACTTCTGCTCAACAGCTATCAGTCTTGAACCTGACATCCATATGTTATTTTCTCCTCCCAAGAAAGTCACTTAGAGCTTTGTATGCCTGGAAAAAAAAAATAGACAGGCCCTTACTGGCCTCTCATTTCATTTTCAGTGAATGAAAATTGCATTTTGCCGTTATTAAGTACAGACTGACCTATACAAAAGGCTGTCTTCTGCCAGTGCTGCACAGGCAATGGATTTTTTGTCCTTTAGATCTTAAGTGTAACATGGTTAGGACCAAACTCTATTTTCACCTGTAGTGGTGCAGCTGTAACGAGGATGTCAGGGAAGCACAAGAGTCACCAATATCAGACCTCCACCTTGGGGATTTGAGTCCCATATTTCATTAACGCTCCTGTCAGGCTACAACCCTGAAGCATCTGTCTTTTTGTAACTGATGTAATTAAACACCCTGAGAAACATGCAAAATGAGGGATCTGCATACTATCGTGGAGGAGCTTTATTCTGTATTTAGTTTCTGCTTGGTTTTAAGTGTTTGTATGGAATTGTGACTTGAAATGTAACTTTCTGAATAAGCGTAATGTGCTCTACCCAAGAAAAAAAATTTTAAAAAACCCCTCTTCTCCAGTCTTTAGAAGTGAGAGATAAAATTCTATATAATTCCTGGAAGAGAAAACACAAAGATCAAGACTATTCACATTTTCTGTGATCCTGGAGAGTTCTGTTTAGGTTCCCAGATGAAACACTCTAGCCCCAGTCTGAGTGCTGAATGCCCATCATTTCTCTGAAATTAGTGACCTTCAGAGAATTAAATATCCAAACTAAAGAGCCGCAGAACCATGAACCTTCCCCTACATTTTTTTTTCCTTGTGTTATTATGTTTTACAGCTGTGCCCTGGGTATACTAAATATTGCACAAACATCAGGGAAAGCCTGCATATATTTAATTTTTCAAGCATGAATAGGAATGGGCCACAGAGAAAATTATATATTCATCAATACATTAATACAGTCACTCCCCATCTCAGCTGTCTGAGATTACATCAGCACATCCACATGTGAGCATCCAGAGGACAACTTCAATTGCTCAATGGTTGTCCCATGCAACTTCATCTGCATGCACCACAGAAGAGGAAAACCAGTAGTCACGTCCTACAGCCAACCCATACGAGACTTTATGACTCCATGTAGTCATTCCAATAAAAAAAGTGGGCCTGGATACACAATTTCTAAGTTTGTTGGCATTTATAACTGTTAGAATCTGAATTAGCATAAGGCATTAATCTGAAATTTGTAAGCATTTGCACCACACATTTCAAACAAAATGCCTCTCAGTATGTGGAAGCTCACTATGATAAATCATTTTCCAGCAATTCATTCCAAAACACAAATATTTTTTATATAAAATCAGAATGTCAGTGTCTGCATTTACATTTAATATCCTATCTGTGGGCCAATAGCTAATCCTGTAAAATACTCCCACTCACAGAATTCTACCTACTGAGTTTCCACCTGAGATTTGATCCAGATAAATGGAATTCACCTCCTCCAAATACCAGCACCTCTTACTCCACCAGACTAACCTCTTAGCAGGATGTGACTTCTTGCTGCACTCAGTTATTTCTGCACAGCTGAACGTTACCTGTGCCCATGGTGAGCTGACAGGGGGATCTCCAGAGAAGCCTGGGGACAGCTGTGATCACCCAGCTGCCTGCTATCGCCCTCACTCTGCAGACAGCCCCTGTCACTGTCCCAGTGACCAGGGCTGATGCAGACCTGCCCTGGCCACGCTGGGACAGGCTGGCTGCAGCCCTTCACAAAGCTCACATTTACAAACCCATACATTCTAAATATTCCCTCAGTCTCTGGCTACAAAGAAAGCCTTCAGTGCAGAATTTGGTCTATACATTGTTTTGATGTATTGATAGGACTCCTCCATTCACTGTGAAACAATTTTGGCTAATCAGATCAGGAAGATGAATGAACACGCTGCTTTCTGTGAATCACAAGTCTACACTGGACAAAAAACAGCAGACAGAACGAGCTTGTTTTCTGCTTTGACAATATTATCAGAGATTAGCTGCCTGAGCAGAAACTGAACCACAACAGCAGGAGCTGTATTTGTATATTTTTCAAAATTATGCTTTAGTAACATAAATGTCAAGAAACTAAGAATAATGGGTTTCAAAACACTGGAGTTCTATTCCACCTGTTCTCTGTTATGATTCTTAAACTAGGCTCAGTATGAACACACAATATTGCAGCTACAGAAAGAAGTAATAGTTGTTATTATGAAATTAATACAGCCTTATACTACACAGATATACACTGGAAAAAAAAAAAAAGATGTTTTTATTCTGTTATCATTCTTTTCTCTGTTATCATTCTTTTCTTATATTACTGTAATCCAGAAATAATGATATTAGAATTATTGCTCTGGCACTTACTTGGGGTGCTAAGGAGTAATTTAATGTTCATTTTAATAACTTTTATCATGTTCAGACTCTGTTTATTGCTATATATTTATAACAAAGTAAATCCAGTCTTGATGAGAATTCTACAAGTATGCATATTTCAGGCAGCACTGAAATGAAGAGCAAAATGAATTTATTCACCAGGCATTGATTAGCATTTGATCATGAAAATATTGCACAAAACAGAGCCAGAATATTTTAGGAGCACCAAATTTTCAGCTACTGAAGAGGATACATGGGTTTCCACCGACCTCAGGGATCTCACAGATTTAAGTCTAGAGAGATTTTACTGAAGCCTTGTGCAATTTCATGCTGGAGAGCAACATCTGCAACAGCTCCCAGAGCCATGAGACCACAGTGGTTACCACAGAGTGCAGGAGCTGCATCAGAGACAGCAGCTGGAACTTCCAAATGGTCTTTTACAAGTACAGCATTTCTGCAGTGAAATTAAGTTTATTAAGTCCTTGACAGTAAGAGATCTGTTCTTTCAGCTAAGTGGAAAAGCTGATTTCATGGTCTAAGTCCTACTTGTCAATATTAGTGAATGAAAGGTGACAACTTCATTTTCCCTTAAGCAGTCATTCTGCTCCATACCCAGCCTAGCCTAGCTCAGCTTTATCTGAAAGGGTGGTCAGGAACTGGAAAAGGCTGCACAGGGAAGTGGTGGAAATCTCTGGAAATGTTCAAAATATCTGTGAATGTGGCTCTTAGGGACACTGTTTAGTCATGAACATGGCAGTTCTGGGTTAACAATCAGAGTCAATCTTAGAGGTCTTTTCCAGCCTTAGAATTCCCTGATTCCTATGATCTCCAACCTCATTTGCCATAAACATTACCTAATAAGGAAACTACTTCATGCGTTCAGATCAACATGAAATTTTTCAGTCTCCTTCAAAATTACCAATGTTCAGAGTTCAACTAGGGCAGCATCATAACCCCACCAAAGAAAACACCTCCTATCAGTCAAGATAAACCATTCCAACCTACTCTTGGAAAAATATATTGGAAACTAGAGGCAACTAGACCAGCCTGGAAAGGAAGGATGGGGAGTGCACCATAAAAAAAGAAAGGAAGCCTATTTACAAACACTTGGTTGGAAAAGGAGGCTCCTGAACCTCTTCCCTACTCTCCACATGGGCATCACTCCCCTTAGCATTTTTCATACAATTGTCGAACAACATCAGCTCCCTGGCCTAGTATTTTGACTATATCATGTCATATACACTTGCAAGAAAGCATTTTGAAGCCTATAAGGGGATAAAACAGGNNGCCAGAATATTTTAGGAGCACCAAATTTTCAGCTACTGAAGAGGATACATGGGTTTCCACCGACCTCAGGGATCTCACAGATTTAAGTCTAGAGAGATTTTACTGAAGCCTTGTGCAATTTCATGCTGGAGAGCAACATCTGCAACAGCTCCCAGAGCCATGAGACCACAGTGGTTACCACAGAGTGCAGGAGCTGCATCAGAGACAGCAGCTGGAACTTCCAAATGGTCTTTTACAAGTACAGCATTTCTGCAGTGAAATTAAGTTTATTAAGTCCTTGACAGTAAGAGATCTGTTCTTTCAGCTAAGTGGAAAAGCTGATTTCATGGTCTAAGTCCTACTTGTCAATATTAGTGAATGAAAGGTGACAACTTCATTTTCCCTTAAGCAGTCATTCTGCTCCATACCCAGCCTAGCCTAGCTCAGCTTTATCTGAAAGGGTGGTCAGGAACTGGAAAAGGCTGCACAGGGAAGTGGTGGAAATCTCTGGAAATGTTCAAAATATCTGTGAATGTGGCTCTTAGGGACACTGTTTAGTCATGAACATGGCAGTTCTGGGTTAACAATCAGAGTCAATCTTAGAGGTCTTTTCCAGCCTTAGAATTCCCTGATTCCTATGATCTCCAACCTCATTTGCCATAAACATTACCTAATAAGGAAACTACTTCATGCGTTCAGATCAACATGAAATTTTTCAGTCTCCTTCAAAATTACCAATGTTCAGAGTTCAACTAGGGCAGCATCATAACCCCACCAAAGAAAACACCTCCTATCAGTCAAGATAAACCATTCCAACCTACTCTTGGAAAAATATATTGGAAACTAGAGGCAACTAGACCAGCCTGGAAAGGAAGGATGGGGAGTGCACCATAAAAAAAGAAAGGAAGCCTATTTACAAACACTTGGTTGGAAAAGGAGGCTCCTGAACCTCTTCCCTACTCTCCACATGGGCATCACTCCCCTTAGCATTTTTCATACAATTGTCGAACAACATCAGCTCCCTGGCCTAGTATTTTGACTATATCATGTCATATACACTTGCAAGAAAGCATTTTGAAGCCTATAAGGGGATAAAACAGGAATTTAAATGAGGAATTTACAAGGGAGTCAGGAAGAGCAGTGAGAATAGTTAGTGTAGCCCAACAATTGCCACCACAGGACCCCGTTTTTCACTGAAATGGAACATCAGGGCTGTATTTCTAACACTTCACCACTACAGACAGGAGGTACAATGGAAAGAGGATGCTTTAAATAGCAGTTGTTTGCAAAGAATTGGCAGTGTCAGATACCCCAAAGTGACAACTAGACATTTATATCAAACAGGCAGCAAACTCTGGTCACCTGGCATCTCTCCCAACTCATGGATTGGCTACAGGAACCTGCTAAAAGGACAGCACCAAGGAAGTGAGCAGCCAGTGTGAGACAATAAAATGAGCAGAACTTCTGTAATTGCATGGGGACAGCAAAGTGATCCCAGAAGTCACTGTATATTCCTCAAAGATTGAAAATTTTTAATACTAAAGACGTGAAAAGCCCTGGCAATGCTTTTGTGGCATGTAAGTTAACTGCCAACTACCTATTAAGAGATTCCACACAGATTTAATATCTATCTGTGTGCTGATTTCTCTTTTATTCTTCATAAATGTAGTTTCACCATGGGGAAAGATATATGCCAAAACCATATAATTAGTCTGCTGCTTGATTTCAGTAGATCAGTGCCTATCCCCTCCAGCTGAATATGCAGCCACAGTATATCCAGACAGGGACTACATCCATTGCTGTTGTTTGTTTCTCTAAACACTATCATAGTAGCCAAAAATAAGGAAAGGAAAAAAAAAAACTAATTCAGTCCAAATAATCTTAAAAATTTGTTTTTAAGTATTCTTTTAAAAGACACAGTTTTAGTTATCTATATTACACTTCATTCTTGCAACACTGGCAAATAAAAACAAAAAGTAAAATTAAGCCATATCACAATACTCCTTAAAGTATGGTGTTAATAGGTAACAAGGTTATTCTGTATCATAGTATTTACCTTTATGTTGCTTCAGTAGCAAAGATAGACCACTGTATTTCCATGAAGCAGAACAAAATGGAAACTTGTTTCACTCTCTTGTTAAGATTCAAATTCTTTACAGTGTCAGAGTCTGCTTTTAAGTGTTCCTCCTCTTTTTTCTTATTTCTGAACCAAGTTATTGTACCTGTGTTTCCATATAAATTGCCCTGAGTAATATATGTTGAGTTTTTCAGAGACCATTTGGTCAGATTTTAATCACCTCTCCTGGGAGCTGACACCAACTTCCAGCAGCAGGTCATACAATGCAGATTAGAATAACAAAAGACACGCTGCTGTGATTCCAAAAAAAAAAAAAAAAGGGAAAAAAAAAACAAGTCAGTCTTTATCAAGCTTAAGAATGATGTTTTGAGACTTCTTTGATGTCTCCTAGACAGAGCCTTCCTTTTGTTTGTATTAAAGCATAAATTCAATCACTTCTGGTTTTTCCTCCTCTAAAACAGAGATTGCACCACTGCAAAGATTTTGTTCCACATTTCATGTTTCTTTTTGTCTTTAATGCGTTACTTAATTGCCCAAGATAGAAAGCTTGTATTTTGCAAACCTGCATTGAACTAAAATTTGTATTTACACAATGCTGCATTTTTTTCCTGTTTTGAAATAAAAGAAACAGATTTCATTTTTTCTTTCCCATATAAAAGTAATTTGGGTTTAGTTTGGATTTTTTTTCCCCGCTCAAATTCTTTGTTTAAAGGTAAACTAGAAAAATGTCATGAAACTTAGAGAAAAACACTGGTCTAAAAAGCAAATGGAATTTCTCTTCCAGATTAGCATCTTAGGTTATCTGTCAGCGTAATACAGACAAATTATCTATGTCTCCCTTAAAATTCACTATTCTTTATTATAATATTCCCACTACAAATCCCAAGCAGATTAATTGTCATATTTGACCTCTTCAATGAAAGGCAACCCACTGCATAATGATTTTTACACTATTCTCCAAAATGAACTGCTCCACATGCATAAATGCTAGCAGGAATCAACATCTCCTGTTTCTTTCTCCGACCTTCAACAACCCCATACTCTGCAGAAAAAAACCAACAGTTTTACTAATTTATAAGCACCATGCAGACACAGGCAGTCTAGAGAAAAACCTCTTTAGCAGTTGCAAAGAAAAAAAAAAAAACAAAAACATGAGAAAGCTTCCACAAAGAAAGAAATTCTGAGAAACCAAAAGAAAAACAAAAAGGAAGAGGTGTGAAGATTTAAAATATTCCCAATACTCACTGAAAGCAGCCACTGCAAGAGCCAGTGTGACAATAATGGAGACCCAGGAAACCCACAATGCCTTCTTTCTGTAGCTTTGAGCTTCATGAGGTTTTAGCCTTGTACTGCTTTCTAGTAAACCTGATAAGCAATAAGCAAAGAAGGTATGAACAATGCATTGCTCCATTTAAAAACACAGCTGTGTTAGTTCAACCCTAGAACACACATTTACATTCTGTATTACACACAGAAGCAGTACAGAATCAAATCCTGCCCACATTACTAAGGTTAAGTGAATGAGGCCATCAGAAACATGTGAGTAAGCAAGAAGAGCACACACAAGCTGTTTTGACTCCACACAGAAAGACACACACATCAATCCCTTGAAAAGAGCACTGCATTCCAGTTATGGAAATTCACAGATCATTATGATTTCCACCTGTACCTCTACACAAGAAATGGCTCAGCCCTATAGTCCCACTGATCAAAACTTGTTTCAGAACTTGAGGATCCTGGGGCTAAGTAACATAGGAGAAAAAATCCTGCCCACCAGCCCCTGTGGAATAACCTCCCAATGCACAAGGATACACTGCACATATTGATCATCAAAGCACAAGTGGGCATGCCTCAGAATCAAAGCCACAGCAGCTGAAAAGGCCTCTTGAAGCACCTTGTCCTTCATTTGAGGTAAGAACACATTCCCATCTAGAACTAACTGAAGAACCAATTCTGTCCTTGCTGCCATCAGTGCAGGAGGCTGTTGAACATAAGGGAATGCTATTGCTTTTTCTCTTTTTTGATGCTTTCAGTCTGCGGAAGTCTTTTGTCCACTGATCTTAAATCACAGAGAATGCAGGTTAAACATAAATTAACAACATTCTTTGGTTTTTATTCTCTCAATCTGAGTCTTAAGCCTCTTCTAAAACGCATTCAGAATTCTTTCCATTCTGTATATCCCATTCTGATTATTTTATGTTTCATACATTCATCTAATTTGAAACACACATTCTTTTTCACCATCAAGTTTTAGTTCAAATCTGCTTAACTGGAGAGAAAACCTGATGGCTTTACATTTCTTAATGAGTTACTCCAGAAGATGTGGGTGGCTCCTCTCAGATGATGAGCACTTTTCAGAGAGATTTGCCTGCACTGAATGCACTGAACAGAGACACTGGTTTAACAGCATGATTTTGAGAAGCTGGTTTAAAGTCTCAGACAAAGGGTGGAGAACAGGGGCTCTGTCAGACTCAGCATCAGATTAAAACATAAGAGTTGAAGCTGTTACTATCCTCACCTTCCCCAGTTTTCTCTCTGGTGGCTATTGCCACTTTCAAGGCAGGGACATCTGATCTGGATTCAATGTTCTCTTGAATCCACACCATGTTTAACCAAGTTTATTAACCTTTACAGATATTAATTTCAACTGACTGCAATATACTGGCTGAAAACTGCAATGGTTTTGAAATCAATTCAGAACTGAATCAGACATCTCTGCCTCAGGGGCAGCAATGTGTCAGCAGAGGGGCAGGCAGCCAGGGGTGGTCAGATTTGAGCCATCAGATTTTATTCTGCCATTTGGAGTCTGTTGAAATTACTGGTTGTAATCCTAGCATAATTGGTGGGATACATGCCGTCTTGGAAAAATTCTTTATGCATTTTACACCTCGGTTACAATAAAGCACAGAGAGTTTCTTTATGGGAGTTCAGAAAGCCACTCTAAGAATTTCATGCCTGTACTGTATTTTTAGAAAATTTAAAATATTATCACACTTTGTGCTACACACTCAGCCCTTTATGAATAGAAAAGAATCTATTAATTTGCATGGACCAGGCCCTATATTGAAATTATGTGTATTTCTTATAACAAGCATTCTTTGTCTGTCTAATACATGAAAACTGATAGATGGCAACTCCAAAAGGTTTGAGTCTTTTACTGATAGTGTTGCTCAAATATTTCTCACATGCCTGCTTTCATTTGTGTGAAGAATTTTTTTTTCCCACAAATGTTTGGCCTATCTTCTGCTACTATATATAACGATGTACAGTTTAATTGCTGTCTGGTATGAGGTAATTCAACAACATATCTTGAAACATAGGAGGGATTTCTACTAATAAAACCATAGAGAAAACACATCTTCTCACATTTGGGGTATTCACCCCTCCTGTCCCTTCCCCAAAACAAGGATTTTAAATTATGGTCCAAATCGTTTTGGAACATTAAGCAAAGATTTGCTCAGCCAATTTTGGTTCTCAATATTTCAAACCTCAAATAAACACAGATCAGAATGACAGATACATGAATGACACCTGCTTCTTTCTTTTAAGACATTTTTAATTCATGGCTACATCTCACTATTACCCAGGATGTCCAACATACATAGTTGATACTTACAAATCAAACAATATCCTAATTAAACTGAGGAATGAATAATGAGCCCCAGAGCTAGTGCAGCACTCCTGATTACTATTCACATGTCAAGCACGTGTCCAGTACGACAGAGCCTGCGATCTTTATAAAACTCACCACTTCTGCCGTGTGTGTGTGTGTGTGTTTCTCTGTCTCTCAAAATGGCTGGCATATTCTGGCTGTCAGCGATGTGATCCCTTCCCTCATCAAAGAATTCAAATATATTTTCTGTATTTAAAATTTTCACCCCCAAGAAAGATCATATAATTCTTATGAGTGTCCTGAGGCCAGCACAGAAAAATACAAACTCATTCACGTGACTACCAAGCCCATAGAATAAAAAATTAATTAGGTGCAACGACAGCTCATTAATTTACACACAAGAACAAAATTCATGAGGTAAACTTCCATATTTTTTCACTGACCATAGGAAAGCAAGTTTTAAGCATCCACAAGAGGATGAAAGTTAATCTTTCAGTATGACCTGCACTGCTACAAAAATAAAAAGCTACCATCTACAAATGAAATTACTCCACCCTGAAATTAACATACTGAGTAATTTTATTGCCAATAATTTATTTAACAGATGAATATCCTTAAGGTATAAAAAAGATGATGAACTGGTTAAATTAACTGGATTTTTAACTTATCGTTCAGCATCTTCACATATTAACAGATTTTTCTTCCCATAAAAAAATCAGAAGGAGAAAAAAACCTGCCTAACAGTTGCAGAACACAAGCTTGGCATATTTGTGAAGTGATTCTAGGATATTCTTTACCATATGCTGACTTACCAGAAGTACTTTTCTATTTGGCTAAGGGATCATTTTAAAATGTCAAGCTACAAATTGTGGAAGAGATAAGGCTAATAAAAAAACTGTTTACCTAAAGATGTTAATTCAAGGGTCCCATCCACAAAATTATCACCGATTTTGGGTCTGGCTCTTAAAGAGCAAATATCTTGTTCCAAAATTTAGGGTTAGTATTTATTTTTAGCAAACATGAAAGCATCATCTCTATAACTGGATCTGGTATGATTCATTGGAAAGGATTGTAGGAAAAAGTACAATCCAAAAAGGACAGACTTCACATTTTCAACAGGGACAACCGGCAAAAAGCATACCAGATTTTCCTTTACAATGAATGTGAATTTTCCTGATATAGATGAAATCAGTAACTAAAGGAAAGGCAAAAAGAAAGGTACTGCAAGGGACATAGAAAGAGCATGGAGGCAAGGCAGAAAATTAAGCCAACAGTTTTAGCTTTATCTCCCTCAAAGAAACAAATAGGTTAGGTACAACACACACTATATGGAATTACCCTTAATGCCAAAAAGAACACCTTTCACCTTTAGCTCTGTCATCCTGGGCACGAATCAAAATTTTCTGTAACCAAACTTCTCTGTTCGAACCATAATCAAAATTCCTCACTGATGTAAGAGAGCTGAAGCCTCAGCTTGCCCTCAGCTGCTGGCAGTGACAGCGAGGGTACCCCTTGAATTAGGGCTGTTCCCAGCCCCAGCACGAGTGGAACCTGTCAGGAAGGTGGCGAATGCTCTTTCCCCTCACTCCTCTACTTTGTGTCTACGATTTGTGACCGGGTACAGGCTTCGGGAAGCTGGGCAAGGAACAGGAGATAGAGGGGGTTACATGTAAACGGGTTATGGATGAAGACTGAGAACACAAAAGGGACTCCTGGACGCTTAAAAAAATGGGAAAGGAAGAAAAGGCAACAGAGAGGCTAAGAGAAGCCAATAGATGAAATTAAAAGACGGAGACAAATTGTGTGGAAGAGGAGCCTGGAGGCGTTGTGGAGGACAGGGCAGTGGGGAGGGTTAAAATGGCAGCTGCCTTTGTGGGCGGCAGGTGAGTGAGCCCTGAACAGATGTCCGGGATGGATGTGCTTCGCACTAAAGCGTAACGCGGTTTGGAAGCAGGCAGCTTTCCGTCCTTGGTCAGGTATTTAAGTAAATAACAAAAAAACGAGTTGTGTGGAAGTGCACAGTTCGGTGGGGGAAGGGAGACAAGGCGTGAGACAAGTGCCCCGACTACAACCCCCTGCCTGGCTGGGGCGGACCCCCAGGAACGCCCCGTTCTGCCCCTGCCCGGGGGGCGGCTGCCACCACCCCGGCCGGCTTGGGCACCTCAGCGGCCTCCGAGGAAAGCCCCGGCCCTCCCGGGAGCCCCGGGAGCCGCACCGGCCCCCGCCCCTCGCCCGGCGCTGCCTGTGGAGCCATGTGCCGCCGGCAGCCGCTCCGCCGCCAGGCAGGCAAGTTCCCGGGCGAGGTGGGAACAGCCACGAATAGAGTTTATAAAAATACTTCAAAGCTGTCGCGGAGCGCTCGCACGGGAGCTAAAACGGGGCAGAGCTTCGAGGGCGGCGCGGGGGGATGTGAAGCGGCTGCCAGCGGCGGGATGAGGGGTGGGCGAGCGGGGCTGGAGGGGGGAGCTCGGGGGGCAAGAGCCGGAGTGCGGCTGCCGGGGCTGAAGGGGAGGAGGCGGGCAGGGCTGCGGCGGTATGGGGAGGGTACGGGTCCTGGAGAGCGAGCGAGAGGATGCTGCGGACAAGGTGTCGGAGAAGCCGTCTGGGTGGGGATCAGGCGCCTCGGGACGCAGGGGAGGTGGTGGGGCTCGCCACAGCGGAGGGCAGCGTGCAGGAAGGCGGGGGACGGACGGACGGACGGACGGGCGCTCTAAAAAGTCCTCCAGCCCCTCGCTGAACTGCCCGCTCTCCCCGATCCGCAGCTGCTCCTGCTGCTGCTCCCGGGGCGCCCCCGGAGGGTTGGCCCCGGGGGGCTGCACGATGGCGGGGTCCGGGGTGGTGTCCAGAGGGGCAGCGGACGGCTCCATTTCTTGCGGGGCGGCGGGAAGCGGCCGGCGGCTGTGGCAGGGAAGCGAAGAGCGAGCGGAGCATCCAGCCCGGGTGCGAGCCCGGGGAGAGGAGGAGACTCCGGCTCAGAGCATCAGGGAGACGAGGACGGGCAGCGAACAAACTCCGGGTGCTCCGCGCCAGCCGCTGCCCGCGGCCGCCTCATCCCTGCCCGCGGCGCAGAGGGGCAGGTGGGAGCGCGGTGCCGCCTCCCGGCGCTGCCCGTCCCCTCCCCGCCCCGCCGAGCTCCGCCGCCGGCGGGAGCGGCTCAGGAAGCGGGAGCCTCCTCAGCCTCTCCTCGCCATGGCTGGGCTCTGCCTCCTCCTCCCGGAGCCGAGCCTCAGGGTGGAGAGCTGTCCAGGGACCGTCCAAAGCCCTCCCGCCGCTCCCGGGCGCTGCGGGTGCCGGCCCTGCGCAGCGAGGCCCCGTCCGCCTCGCCTCCCCTCACACAGGTAAAGACAGCTCCCCTTTGATGGGGATCTGCCCGTTCTCCGTCTGCCCCTTTGTCGGGCTCAGAGCAGAATCGCCCCAACAGGCGCCTCTCAGACCCCGCAGCAGCGACGTTCTGTCACACTCGGAGTTGCCTTCAAACTGCCCTCGAACACACAGCATCTCATGCTGAAGCATGGGGTTAGACTTGCTGGCGTTCAGAGCTGTCCTCAGATTGCTCACCTGCCTTTCCTAGGGCTGCAGAAGAACATAGGCAAAAAACTAAAATCTCAGGAGCACAGAATTTTTTTTTTTTTTTTAATGTCAAATTTTGCAGCTAAATCTGTGCCAGGGCTGCTTGCTCCTTCTGTGCTGGTTTCTAATGACTAGATGGAGAGGTGCAAATAAACAAAGCATTCTTTGTGCGAGCACAGTCTCCCAATTGCATGCTTACTAGCATGCAGTTATATTTTGAAGCTGCATCATGTTTTGACTTGAAAAATTTCTCTAGGAAAATACCAAAAGACAATTAAACATTGCAGCCCTGGTCCTTTGGTGATACATAAGGGTACAATCCCCATTTAAGTCGTATGAAGATCAGGCAGGTTGCCTTTCTCCTTTGAGAAATTAGTGAATTTGGGGAGTATAGAAAGGCCAGCAGGAAATTAATATTTATGCCAACATAGGGACATGATTTTTTAAACTGCCAGAATCTTGCTGATGTCAGCATTAAAAAGTTTTGTAGCAGTGTAGTAATACCTGTCTAAAAATGGTCAGTGCAACATTATTACCAAAATGTCTTAATTTTTAAAAATGGCTCTTAAAACTGTATATTAATCTTCAAAATCTTTTCATCTGAATTTTAAATCATTAATTATCTGAAAAAGCATAAATAACATATAAGTAAATGTTAAGTGGTATGAAATACTGGTTTAGAAACTGATTGGAATTTTGGCAATCTTGTGGAATGGAGATGGCTGTTGTAATGTGAGGGATTTTTATTTTTACCTAATCTTATGATTTCTCTGTGTATAGCATACCATACCTACTGTATGAAACGTTTTTGAAGTCTTCATGCCTCTCATCTAAATTTCACCTTTACCCTTAGCTATCCTACCCTGCTTTGTGATCCCAGAGCTCTTTCTCTTCCAGTTGGGTCAGCATTAATAGGAATATAAGCAATGCCAAAATCACTTTCTTCTTCCTCAGGAAATGGATAGTAAATTACAACGTGCTTATTTGATTTTAATGTCAAAAGAGTTTTGTTCTCGTGTACATAAGTTTACACAAGGAGTTCTTTTGGGGGAACTGTTATTTTGAGGTTCAGGCTGAGTTGGGAGGGGTTGAAAACTAGTAACTGCATTTTAAAAATGATTTTGTTTTTTCTTTAGAGGCTCTTTATTAAGCTCTGGTTACCTAGAACCTGCAAGATGCTAGAGCAGATGGATGTATGCATGTGAGAGGTGAACGAAAAGTAAAAAAGGCTCACCTTTTGTTGCTTACCATAAAAATAGATTGTGATGTGTCTCTCTCACTTAAAATGTGTCTGCAAAGTGAGAATCCTTAAATGAGTAGAAGCAGTTTTGTAACCTGGTCAGAGACAAGGAATGGGGACCAACCAGTCTCCAGGACCTCGCGGGGACACAGAAACCTCTGGTGACACCATCCCATGCTGAGTGCAGCCAGGACAAACCATGAAGGGTCTCTTGAAATTGCTGCAACAGATACAATGCTCCCTAATGCAGTTATTGCAGGATCCCTCTCCTTTCATGAAGATAAATCCATATCTGATCCATTTGAGTAAGAACTTTCTTATTCCTTGCATAAATGAGAAGCTGACCAGTGACTCTCCTTGAACATCATCTCCTTTCTCTCAGCCTCTCCAAGCTATTTTGGCATTCTTAAACTTCCAGAAATCAAACCAAGAGGAAAGTGCCTGGAGATTCCTAATTCCATTTCTTTAAAAGGAGGTCAAAGGGGTAGGTTTCAAAATGATTTAGAGAAAAATAGGAACTAAGAACACCAAAGCACTAGTTTTAAACTTTAATGTGTTTCTTTCTCTTTTTTTTCATTGCCCTCAATTGCTGTTCTTACATAAAACTGTGTCTGGCAGAGACTGGAGCTGTCTCTAATTGTATAATTGCTATAGTGTTCAGGATATAGCAAAGAATATGAGGCCTGCAAAGAACATTATAGTTTCTTTTAAATGACTCTCTTCAGTGCTTTCAAACACAGCCTTGCATGAGAAGAGTCATACACTGCATTTAGCAAATACAAATTCAAAACATTTAGCAGATCCACAATGAAGGGCCTTCAGATCACACCATTGTCTATATAAACTGGCTACTAAGGAGCAGAAAGACTGTCATATCATAGCTGCTGGGAGCTGCTTTCCAGCATTGCCTCTTATTTCTCGTGACACTCATTCACACAAAGTGTTTTCAATTGGATAAAGATGTAGGGCTAGGTTTTTTAAAGGCATGGATCTTGTTTTCTAGCCCAGTTGGACTTCTTGTGTATGAAAGCCATAGGCAAAGTCATTGAAGATAAAAAGCCTCACTCTAATAGCCTTATTAATACATTATTTTACTTCTTGGACCCTCAAACCTTCCTTTGTTGGATAGGAATAATGGAAAGACAAAATCAATTAAAAAAAAATAAAAAGGCATGTCTCTGGATTCAGTCTAACTATACTGACACCATCCTATCTTCTGTAGCTGCTGCAAGATTCATACACACTTGCAGAACTTTGTTCCCAGCTGGGGCTGCCTGTAATTTCCATAATATTTTGATTTCCAGAGAAAGGAGATTTCAGATGAGATGAATCATCAGAAGTCTCATGCACCACAACAAACAGCAACCAATCAGGTTTGAATTTCTGGTTTTCCTTTTCTTTTTAGCACCACTGACTGGAATGTTTTCATTTGAATTAGCAGAACACAGTGGTGCACTCAAAGGCTCCTGAGAAGGAATTTTGCTTGGTTTCATTGATGATAATTTGTTCATGTTCCATATTGACCAACATCTTAAGTGCAGCACTTCAATTAAGAGCACTCTTGCAGGTTTGGAAAGAGCTGTTCAGCTGACCTGGTGATTATTTTTTATTATGCCTAAAGGCATTAAGAGCATACACCATTAATGCCATACACCATTTTGTTTGTTGGAGTTGCATTTCACACATACACTAAACACAAAACTGCCCTTTTTTGGCAACAAAATACTGTGTTTGTCAGTGGCATTGTATTGCAGTATCAGGAAGTGCAAGTGTCAGCCAGGATGGTTTATTAGTTTGGTCTATCAGACATTTCATGGCTGAGAGTCAAAAAGAAAATGCTCACTTCTTACTTGATCAATACGCCTTTCCTGGCCCTGCAGCAGGAGGAGTTCTGCAGGGGACACACCTCAAACAAAACTAAGAACCAATCCAGTTCTAAAGGCACAGGTCCCATAAAGGTCATCCCTATAGCTCCTCTACAGTGTCACTCCTCTAGGACCAAAGTCTGAACCTGAGTTATCCTGATCTTCCAAAAGGCAACACCTTCGATAAGTGTTTAAATAATCATCAGTTTTGTACTGCAGCTCCC
>VZUA01091754.1:0-12164 GCA_013401035.1 Horornis vulcanius
TCTCCTCTCCTCTCTCCTCCCCTCCCTTCCCCAATGTTTTATAACCCCAGAAGGCTTGTTTGAGAGTTGGGGATGTTTGTTGATGACTAGAAATACTGTGTTAATAGAGGGAAATGCAAGTTCTGTAAAAGAGAAGTATCGTGTGCTACGCACATTTAGTAAAAGACTATTTGAAAGACAGTTTACCAATAGGTAAAAGTGATTTTGAAATAAGTGATGGTTAAGAAAACCTAGCACTTGCTCTCACTTTCTAAAGAAGATCAAAATTTTTTAGAAGTCCAGCAGACAAAGTGGAAAACAAGATATTTTTCTATGTAAGACATAGTTAGACATGGAAGTTCCTTAAGTATGCTACTGAAAGAGCAGGAAATGAGAGGAAGGACAGAGTAATTTCACAGTTTGAAGCTCAAAAGCTTATAAACCTAGGGAATGCCTCCCCACAGACTAAAAAATTATTTCTGCTTCATGAAAACCCTAGACACTCAAAATACTGCATTTAAAGAAAACATAAGGAACAAGAAAAATGTCATCACAAGGCAGGTAGCAGGCATGTCTGGACACCAGAACTGGAAGGCAAACTGAGCTCTTTGGAGGTTGGAAGATCAGCTGCACTGGTTTGGGGGTGCAGCATCTGAAACAACATTAAGGATCTGCTGCAGAAAGCATGCAAGGCTAGGAATAAGAGAAAGATTTTTTCCAAGTCAAAAATTGGTACCAAAAAGCAAACACAGCATTACCCCAGTGGAGAAACAGCCTATAATTGTGCAGTCTTACCTCTCACTTGGCATCTCCACAGCAGCATTACCTCATCTTGGCTACTTTGGTTGTAGAAGAGCAGAGGCAGAAACATGTTCCTAAGGTCACATGCAGACTTAGAAGTTACATTACAGAGTACCAGCGTTGCAGCCAGCAGTAAGCAATCGCTCTCCATGTAAGTGTGCTTCCAAGTTGCCATGTGTCCAGCACATGGGGGATGCCCTGGGGAATCAACACACTTACAGGCAGAATCTGCAGGAACACACACAAGGGGAAGTGTCAAGAGCGGGGAAAAATTCACCCTTAATCATCTGTGTGTCTTTCGCAGGCTTGAAACAGAGTTTGTAAACACAGAGCTCCAACACCCCGGCTGTAGCAGGGCCTTGGTGGGACATCCTCCCTCTGAAGGACAACTGTGCTGCTGAGTGACTTCCTCCCTGCACACAGATGCTGGGCCTTGACTAAAATTGGCTGGCACAATGTTAGCCCATGCTTCCCTGCATGACCAGTTTTTTCCATCTGCGAAAGGTCACGAATCAAAATGATGGCAGGAATTTACACTCCAGGTTCCTCACAACACGGCTAGCTACAAGACCTGAAGTCAGCAGAGAGCAGCACGGGGCAAACACACCCTGAGGCAGCAGAGAATGGTGCCCAGGTAGATGGTTGAGCAGGAAATTAATCTAACATTTCATTACAGAAGTCACAGCATTCACATTTGTTCAGGAAAAATTGCCAAAGGGGTCAAAAAGCCCTTCAGTGGTTCTTATGGTCAGCTAGGACTTGAAACTAGGAAACAGTAATGCTACCCATCTTCACCCACAAAAGAGAGAGCAGCTGCAGCTTTGGGGGCCCTTCTCCCCTTCTCACGGGGATGGGGCAGAGACAGCCTCGGGATACCCACATGAGCTTTTGGTGAGGAGCAAGGAGAAGGTCAAGCCACTGCTGGACAACGAGCAAAGTGAAGACTGCTTTGAAGGGTAGCTTTGTAATGTTTTTTACATTACTCTGCTGGCTGGACAGCAGCATGGAGCATCTGTTTCCAGCTACAGAACTGCTCATGGAAAATACTCTGGTGATGGCAAAGATTCCCTTTGGTCTCCCCAAAGCCTCCCCCCAAACCGCACAGGGCTGGATTGCAGGCTTCACTGCTCAGGGCATTTTGCCTGTAATCACTGGCAATAGATTCAGACATGTAGTCCAATTAGGTCCCAAAATTTGTGATTATAACAGAGTGATTTATGCTGCAAATGAGAGAGCTAATGGGTCACAAGACTTGTCTTCCTGTGTTTCTATTTGTTTCCCTAGTGTGTTTTTTTCTCTTTCACTTTTGGGGAGTTAGAGTTTGGGTTTTGTTGCTGGTTTGGGATATTTCCTGCCAGAGGAGCTGCCTCCTCATGGCTTGACTGTATCAGGCAATAAGGAGGAGGCCTGCCAGCAGGAAACAGTGACTCGACGTGTCTTGTACAGTTAATTGGTTTTAACTTATGAGCTGTAAGCAGTTGGTGGCTGCAGCACATAAAAGATTCTTTAGGAAATAACACATAGATTTTTCCCTCCAGTGCCTGAAAATATTGCATCCTGAATAAAAAGTTAGAGACTGCACAGCATCAGCACTGTGGCAGCACCTGTGTACAGCTGATGAGCCTTAGGCTCTGTTGTTTTCCAGGGCTTTTGTTGCATGAAGGCAGCTAAAGAAAAGCACAAGAGCTCCAACAAAATCAGAAAAGCTGATGACAACAGATGCTTGCTCCCTCTCATCCTGTGCAACACTGTCTCCATATCTATTCATCTTCCTTGAACTGGTGAGAAACCTCAAAGGAAAATGAACAAAGTAAAAGCAAACAGAATCTTGGAAAAGAAGAAGAGCTGCTGCTATGAATAAAGGATGCCAGATGGGAAAATCACAGCACAGAAATGCAGTGTGAATCACTACAGCAAAAAATGGGGCTCTTGTTGTATACCTGGACCACCGAAGGCAGATATAGGTGCAAACACTATGTGTCAGAAGTTTGGCATATACTATTAAAATTACTAAATATTTCATCCCAGGTCACTTGGAACATCTGGTTGCAGAAAATGTTTGCAAGAAGACTGAGCAGCTCCCTGGATCTCACTGCTGACAACTGCAGAAAGGCAGATAAAACCTTTAATTCTGCTCATGACATGAGGACTCCACCATCAATATCTTTCCACCCCAAACAAACTTGGCATGGAATGCTGCAGGTGTGAAATTCTACTTGGGTTCAAGTGACAACCTTACACATTCATGAGCCAGCCATTACATACTCACGTCTAGCTTATACACAAATTTCTGGAGGATAGGGAAGCATCCCTGTGCATTTCCCCCAATCTCACACTATTCCCTGGCATTGAGTACAAGTAATGGTGGGGCTCATCTTGCTGGGCTGGCTGAACCTCTGTTCTGACCACTGGTTTGGCCCTATGTTCCTGTAGGATGCATCTTATGGCAAGTCTGGTCAATCATTGGTAGATATTTCCACCCCTCCTCTAAGATCCTCCTTCTGTGAAAGAGCATATGAGATGTTACCTACACAGTAGCTTCCATTGGTGTAGTAGCTATTAAGTGTTTTACTGAATCTGATTGAGGCAATGAAAGCTTATACACAGGCAGAAAATGTTATAATACTCTATTTGAACTTTGAACTTTTTTTTTTTTTCATCAAATGAAAAGAAATCAGAATAAGCCACTCTTTACCCCCAGTAGCCTTCACCTATGCTGCCCTATATAACCACACTGGCTAAAATATGCAGTGTTAATTAATCCCTGATATTTTGCATGGAGAACAGGCCTTTCTTGCAGTTCCTTGGGGATGCTTTGTTCAGCACCATGAAACCACAGCGGCAGCTATGGATAGAAACTCTTGAGAGACTATATAGAGGTGATACAATTTTAGGGTCTATCTAGGATGTCACTGCATGCAACCCCTCCGTGGTTGCTGGGGATTGAAATACTGCAGCATTGACACTCTGCACTCACGCCTCAGATTTGAGGAGGTGGAGAGACATCTTTTCCCTGGAAAGGCTGCTTGGAGTAACAGAATGCCTTCGAGGCATCCAGTCCCCATATGGGATGAGCACTTTGTTCCATTGCAGTAAGGAGAGCAAACCTAACTTGGATTTTGGACTGTTTTAGAATACAAGTATAAATAGGAATTATACCCAACACATACTTCACTCCTTGCAGTGACAGAATGTGCTTAAAATTGTTCTTTCCATTTGTCTGTCCCTGCTTCCAGTAAAGTGATTCAACCTTGCACACAATTGAGAGCTTGAACCTTGCAGGGGTTATATTATGTGCACGTGTTTGCAGAGATGAGAAACTCCTCTGTCCGAAAGGCCGTACTTGATGTTTGAAACAAAATCATATGGAAAGTATATTGCAAAGAACCATATTGGGAATCTTAAAGCTTCAAAAATACAGTATTTAAAGCAGCTGACTTCCATTGAAGGACAGTGCAGAAGAAGTTGGTAAAGAATTGTATCCCAAACAAATCTCCAAACAGAAAACTCCCTTCATAATCCCAGTTTGATGTTAACCAGCCTCCTAACACTACAAGCAATATATACCTTAAAGTCAAAGCAACCAGCTTTACCAGCTCAACACTTTCAAGCCACCCTTGTGCTCAAGAAAAGAAAGCATTGAAAACCTCTTGGGCACAAAGAGCAGCACTGTGCCAGTCCATACCGTCAAAGAAGTGCAGCAAAAGCACAGTTTTTGTTGGCAGCACTTTATGTAATTCACTGCTCAGTGCCTGCTGCTCCAGAGCAGAGCACAGCCTCTGCAGGCAGGCTGCTGGAGAGCCGAGGGATGGTGCTGTTGCCCATTGGTGGCATAAATCCGTCCATGCCCTTGTCACCTGCAGGTGGGACAGCTGCCTTGGCCTCCCCCAGGCTGCAGCTCTAGAGCAGTGGGGGCAGAAGCTGGTGAAGGCTGATCCATGTCCCTGCCCCAGGCACAGAGAGAGTCCCACAGCCTGGGACTGTGACCTGGCGCAGCCTGGGAGTCCCTTTCCCACAGGCTGGGTTTCTGGGAGCAGTGTGGTCCCCATCCAGGGGCTCCTGCCAGCACTGCTGTTTTCTCTCTGGGCTCCTCTTGGCTTCATCCTGTGCAGCTGTGCTCTCCACATCAGAAGGGACTTTTCACAGAAAAGTGAAATTAGAAAAAAATAAAGATAGTTGAATGCATTTTGTTTCACCAGAGAGACTGTTTGTGGTTAGCAAATAGACATGAAAGGTTATAACATAATTTCTAACAGTACCCTATAGAGATGACTTGTCTGTTAAACATGAAATAAAACTGGCAGGAAACCACCATATTGACTTAATAAGGCATAACATTAACTGACACCAAAAAGCAACTTAGTTAAGAAGTAGAAAACTTTACAACCTCAGTTATTTGAAAAATACAGAGGTAGAACAGCCATTAAATTGAAAGTGATCATTAGGGTGATTTGCACTATTCAGTTCATTGCAATTAAACATGATTCCAGGAATGCATTGGGTTGGAATTTCTTTGACTCCATTATTCTCATGACTAGTCCTGATCAAAAAAATATTAAAATACTAACTGGCAGTTGAAAACTATACACTGTTTGGCAATATTCATTTAGAGATATTTCTAGCTGAGCCAATTAAGTCTTCAGAGTTTATGGAGCACACATCTTCCCAGTCCATAATGGTACACACATTCTTGACATACTCTGTGGCTCAAACTGGGTAACTAGAGGTACTGCCTGGGTCTAAGTGAGGCTCTGGAAGCAGGTATTGTTAATCCTTTCTGTGTTTTAACTGGGATTTTGCAAGAACATCTGTGCCCCAAAAAAAGGTGAAAAATACAGTAAGGTGCTAAGCTAGAAGATGGTTTCTAGTTCACACCTATGTCTCTGTATCATGTTCACCCTGGTCCTGACTTAACTCCTTGTGCCATGGGGTCCAGAAGAGCTTCACAGTCTTTGCTGTTCTGCCTGTCATAAGTATCTTTGTGGAAAATCACAGGATGCTCAAATGGCTGGTGAGGTGGATCGGTGTGAAATCACAGAGAGGTGAACATCGCTTGTTCATGCTGTGAGCAAGCCCTTGTGACAGTGCAGCTCCTACGATTTTAACTGCAACACCACAGCCCCAACTCCTGATTGTTTGTGTTGGGAATCTGGGGGACCAGATCATCTCCTGATGACTGTCAGCAAAGGGCTGGTATAACTTTACCTTGAGGTGGTGCACGATCTCAAAGTATACCATAAGGGCCTATCCTATAACAGGATGGGCCCTGACCCTATTCCTCTCTATTCTCCCCACTGTCTGAGGTGTCTCCTTTTTATCACAGCTCCTCTAATAGCACAGTTAGCCATTTGTTCACTTTTAGTACAGCTTCCCTGAGAGAGTCAGAAATTACCCCTTTTCTTGCTAAAGACAAGCACAACCCATGTTGGTGTGTCAGGGTTGCTTGCAGCTGCCTCTTTGCCCGGCTGATGCAATGCTTCAAACACTCCTGGTGTGCAACAAGAAATACAGGTACTGTTAACATCCTTCCAGTACCTAGACAGCCACAGAAAGAGAGAGAGGTAGGAGTTTTTTGGTAGTGGTATGTGTTTAAACGGTGTCTAGTCCCATGGATTATAGCAAGTACCTAGCTAAGTCTTGTACGTGATAAAATATTAAAAGGAAATTAATTAGGAGAACAAAATAATTATATGGAGTAAATGTATAAGAGCAATTGATTCAGCCTTCCTCCTTAAACGCTAGAGCTGTGGTGCCATTTGTCTAAAGATAGAAGACTTCAAATGCCAACACACAAAGTTTTAATATGCTTTTTCCCTAAGGCAAAACTAAAGAAAAATTGGCTGCACTTTCCTGGAGTTAACAGGTCACATTTATCATGCTGCCTCTTATGCTCAAGAACTAGCAATTTAACTGTTGCTAACTGGCTTGGTTCAGTCCTCCTGAAACTGGAGATGGGCTGAGGTTTTTACGTAATCTTATCTGCTGGAAGTGACTAATATTAGAATAACACAGGATTACAATCTTGGCATTCGGGAAAGCTGGTGAGATCCTATCCCCAAATTCTCCTTAAATGCTGCTGCTAATTTCAGCAGTGTTTGTGTTATTACTATGATTTATGTATATAGGTCCCAGATAAGTTAACCACGAAGGAGAAGATAATTGACAAATTCTCCGCTAGTCTTCTGAGTTGTTTTTTCCCTTCCTGGGATCAAAATTTCTTTAGAAAAAAGATGATTATTCTCTCCCCGCAGCTATAAATTCCTCAGCCAGCTCCTCTGTTACTATGCAGTCTGCTGGGCATATTCCAGAATTATTTCTGAAGTTTTCTCAAACTTCCATATAAGTCAAAAAATTCCATAGTCCTGCTCCATGCCAGCATGACAGTCGACCCTTACTGCTTGGTATAAATTCTTGAAACACTTTGTTCCACCGATGTGGAGCAGCCAGTTAAATTAAGGGCACAAAATCCACATACTACTTTGGGAAAGTGCTGCCACAATAATCATATCCATCTCTCCAGAAGCTTCAGCTCTTTGTTGCAAACCAAGCTGCCCTAGAAACCACGGGGGCAGAAAGCATCCAGCCATCACCGTGTAGGAAGAGGTGTTGGGGGGCAGTTACAAACACCTGATATCTGTGCAAAAATCAATGAATGGTACAAAACAAAATAATGCTCCTCCACTGGAGGCAAATAAATCACTCCCGGCCACCAGTCAAGCTTGACTTGAAGCACTTTATGAAAATAGATGCAGCATTCTCAGCATGGTGGTGTCCACAGTGAGGGCATCCTACCTGAGCCTGGTGTCCCAGGCATGGTGTGGCTCCCAAGCCCAGCACAGGCTGGATGTGCAAGGCCAGTGTCTGCTCATGGCCTGTGCGTCCCTGTTCCCTGCTAAAAGAGCAAGTTAGCCAACAATAACAGTGTTTGTTTTGTTGCCATCTCAGTAGACACTCTAATAGAGCTAATAGGAAAAAGAAACCTCACCAGAGAAGGGAAAGGTCAGAAGGCTAATAAAATAAATGCAGCTATTGTGTGATCGCTTGGCAATTCATAAGGGAGTGTAATTTTCTCTTTTTTTTTCCTCAGCAGCACGAGAATCTGCTAATGAATCCAAAATGAAATTTCAGCTTTCATACAAAGTTTATTAGTTACAGTCACACCACAGCAGAATTAGGAATATTAGAGATGTAGGTTTACACTTGTTAGATTCCCCCCTCATTTAATCTCTCCAGGGTTTTCTGAATTTTTCTTCCAGTCAGCTCTGCCTATCAAAGAGAAGCAGTGTCATACATGACTAAATGTTGGCCAAATAGGTAATTTTGCACCAAGAGTCCTGTGTTGCTCTTGAAGGGCACAGCTGGCCAGCTGCTGCCCTTTTAATAGCACCGCCCATCTAGGTAATTCATGGTTGGTGGCTCTTCAATCTAGCTCTTTAATCTATCCTCTGTTTATAATCAAATACCTGCTGAAGTGTTTGGCTGTTCAAGGGCTTTGAGTCAACAAAACACAGTTTGATAAATAGTTTTCTTCCAAGCACACTTCTCTCCTGCACAATGTTGACACCACGGCACTGCATGATTCGGAGACGGCCGTTCCTGAGTGTCTAAGTGTACATACACACCTATATCCTGTGTCCCTAAGAATCACAAGCAACACACATGGCTGGAATTTGATCCTCTCAAGCGACACACATGGCTGGAATTTGATCCTCCTAGCAGTAGCAAAATCACTACAGTGCTGGAAAAGATGTCCTTGTGGATAAGGGATTTAAATGCAGCTGCTGTCCCTTCTCTAGGAAGGTTGTGCCTGTGCTCCTCAGCCTTCCAGGAGGAGTCAGCAACAGCAGCCTGGGGCTATGGATGAGTGGGCATCCAGGGAAGCTCTAACTGATACCCCAGTGCCTGCCCTGTATCCAGGCAGGACATACAACCAAGGCAACAAATCCTCTGATGCTGCCTGCCTTTGGCTCTTCTCATACCCAGTGGAGAGGCACAGATGTGACTCTGAAGCAAGGCAGCTGTTGTAGAAGATCTGAACACAAGCTATGGTATAAGAAATAGCACAGCACAGAACAAGCTCAGGGAGAAAGTAGCCTGAAAGGCTGCAAAATAAGTTGCACAGCCTCACTTAAGGAGGTTTGTTCCCAGGAACCCCAAGAGGAGGCCACCTGCTGCAATGACACTCTCTCAGATCTGCAGAAAGATGCACTCAGGCCAGCCCTCTTCCCTGCTATGGACTCCTACAGAGCCATCAGCTGAATCAGCAGCATCTGCAACTTCCCCAACAGCCCAAAGACACTGCCTAGTTTAAAAACCTATGAAACACAGGAGAAGGCTACACCCTGTCTTCTTGTATGGCATGCTGATGCAAGAAAACACCCAGGCCCCACGCCCTGGGGTGGAAGGAGGGTGGTGTTTTCGTGTGATACAATTCCCTTCCCAGCACACTAGAGAAGAAATTCACGGTACTAGAGAGGAAAACCCAACTGTCATTTCAGCCATCCCTCTACAGCAGTGGAGCTTTTTCCTGGGCAATGTTTGCTACTTTAAAGGGTCCACTTTTTGGCTTTTCACATCAATCATTACTGAAGTTATATCAAGATCATGAAAAAAACCCAAAATACATTTGTAGTCTCATCTGGTATACATGCTTCATGGGTAATCATATATCCTGCCTCAACATAACTTCTTTATAAAAACAACAGCCTGAGATTCTCCACAGAGTTAATGGGATGCTGTGATTAATTAACAGGATATTAAGCATCACTCAGAGGTGCTTTTTACCCTCTGCACACAGCTCCGGTGAAGGCAGGACAAGGAGAGATTTAAGTACCAGGCTGACAACCTTTCATTCAAAGGGATGCTGAAAATAAAACATGTGCATAGATCTGCTACAAGAAAAATTTCATCTTTGGTTGGAGTCCCTGTTCATACAATTGGTGACAGCATGAGAGTTAAACAACTCTCTCAGTTAAACAAAACAAACCATAGGAACACAAAACTAGTTTGTGAACAATCTTTAGTTTTTAGTCCACATAAAAACCTACTGTTCATCAGGTATAATCTATCCTCTTGGCATCACAGGTCTCCTGCCTACACTAGTAGTACAGCTCCTTAGTTCTCCCTGAAAGTTTCCTATCCAAACTCTTCCTTCTATGGAAAAAAAAAAATTATATTACATCAGTGTGATTGAGAGGGAGATTAGTTATTGCTGCCTCTAAAAGAAGAGATCATAATTTCTTTCTGAGGCTCTCTTGTATCACACAGAATTGGTTAGCCTTGGAAAACCTGGTAATTCCATACACTTTAGTGCAGAGGCTCAGACTGGCCACAGAGACCCTTCTCTACTGGGTTACACACATTAGAAAGAGGAACGAAAGGATTGATCAAAGCTTTCAGCTTCTGCAAGGAGAGAGAACTCAACTTCTCATCCAGGAGAAAGAAAGAATAAACAAATTATGTAGGAAACAAGAAAAGGAAGAAACAGGTTAAATTTACAGGCTTTAAAACACAAAGAAACACTGTGATCATCCATCTTGCATAGATTCCTGCATAAGCCAGGCCACAACATGATTAATTACCTCCAAATAAATAGGTAGTTAGTTCCTCTACAGCTGTAATTACAGGTGTTTTCAGAAAAAAACCCACTTACTTGTATGCTAATACAGCAGTATTTCACCAGCATCACCCATTCACATTTTGGGAATATACTCCTACATCCTGTTCCAGATGCTGGATGTGAACTTTTGCAAAAATACCTCAGATATGGTTAATACATTCACTAGGGAATCTCAGAAGAATATGGGGTTTCCCAAATCCCTTTGTTAGAGAACATATAAATTGCTATTTAACTACTTCTAAGTTGGCATTCCTCTGAGGAAGAACTGTCTCAGATTTTTCTGCAAGCTCTCATTATCATGGCAGTATTTATGGCTGTGCCTCAGGGGAGCAAGCAGACAGCCTCATCCATCCAACACACAGCCAGCAGTTCCTGGACCCTACTTACACAGAGGGCTCTTTTAATACTAATTTTATCTCAGGCCAAGGGTTCAGGCAATGACCTTCTAGACACCACCAGGGGCCAGCAATAATTGCTTGGACTGTTATGCCATATTCAATTTCATAACCCTAATCTGCTAAATGGTACTGAAAGAAGAGTGAGAAGCCACGAGGTCACTGCTGTTCTGATCCAGTGTTATCAGTCAGATGTCATGCTGCTGGGGATCCTAAGGACTCTATCAGTTCCCAACAAAAAAATACAAAACACTTCTCAAGATACTCAAACCTTCTCCAAATACATACAAATCTGATGTGTTTTCAGAAAGCGGCAGCGTTTTTTTCTGATCTCTGCTGCTCATGTTCCTTCTGAAATGTATTGATGCCCTATGTCTTAAGGAAATTGCAATTGAAGTTTCCTGTAGAACTTGTTAAGAATGAAAGTTTTACGTGCTGAGGATGCAGGACAAGACCAGCAGGCATGACCTCAAGGACTTCTGCAGCTTTAGAGATGTGTTGAGACTTGCCTGATAAAGAGGTCTGTGAAATGCAGCAGGCTTTTTACTCCCTGACACTCTTGCCTATGAACACCACATGTGAACAATTCAACATAAATCAGAGAGAAATATATTTGTTCAGAATTGAGACCTCTACATGCTGACATATGAGAGAGCTCAAGAAGCAGATGGGGTTACCATTGTCAGTTCTCTCTTTTGCCACATGGCAAAGAAAGTGACATAAAATGGATTATTTTGTTTCTATGGAAATAAATACCATCTCCTACTGGAAGTGCTCTTCTCTGCCTGTGTAGATCATGGCTTAACATACAGCTGCCTGATGGATTCATGCAGCTGTGTGCTCTGCTTGGGTCATGAGGATCTAGGCCGTGCAACTGCTGTCCCTCAGGAAAGGTGGATGTTGGAAGCTGGAACGTCGACACATCAGACCATAAACCCCACAAGCAGCTACCGGTGCTTCTGGGAGCTTTTCCTTTGGTGATAAGGAGCAGCTACCTCTAAAGAGAGCAGAGAGTCTCTACATATGTTAATGCTGCCCAGTTTTATGTTAGCTCAATTTGAAAGTGAAAATAATGTGGCAATAGGATATCATATGGTCTCTGTTATTTGACATTTTTTTCTTAAAAATTACTGCTCATAAGGCTGGGGCATGCTTGACAATCCTTGACTGAAACCTGAGAATTTGACAGATGATGGCAATGGAGGTGACGGGTAATTTTGAGTGGATGGTGGTGATACTACTAACTTCTGTGGGCAGCTTTAAATCTTCACCAAAAATATCCTGCAACAGATAACCAACATAGTGGCTTTCTACAAGATTTTTTTTGTTTGTTTGTTTTTGGTTTTGGGTTTGTTTTGTTTTGTTTTGTT
>VZUA01091754.1:28286-42815 GCA_013401035.1 Horornis vulcanius
CAGTACTGTGCTGCTTGTCCAACTCTAACATTTAACCACATCATAGACTAATTCCGTTGACACTCATTACTCTTTTTCAACATAAAGGAAGTAAATTATAAGGCTCCATTTTAAACCCAGTCTAGATAGGAAAATGAGTTACTATATTCATCTTCCTCTCTCCTGTTGTCTGGCCTCAACTGACAGGGCTGTGAATAGCTACTCTGCCAGAGAGAAAAAAAAAGACTGAAGGTAAGAGGCTTAATGTTGCTTGATATGTGCAAGTTACTCTAGTTACTTCTGCTAGAAGAGACATTTGATTTTTCAGATCTATTTATCCATCAATTTCTTCTCAACAACACTGTCCATGAACCACTTTTCAGATGTCATACACTCGCCTATCAAATCTACAGGAGCAGAGGGGAAGGAAAGAAACCTGACCTGTTGTTCCTTGCAAAGGGTCTTGATTTGCACAAGCTGCTATCTGTAGGCGTCCCTGCTCCTTGTTATAGCCAAGCCACCCCCAGCCTGATCCTTGAACACCAACTGATACAGCTGTCAGCTTCTCCTTGAAGTTCGCAAAGGAACCAAAGTCACGCTTGATGGCTTCCATCAATTCTCCTGTAACAGAAAAAAAGCACAGAAAGATCACAGGAATATAAACCTCAACCAAAATCTCCCAAGTTCATCGCAACAGCTTTTGTGCAATCTGTGCTAAAGGGCCCTTAGCTTTAATTGCAGGTCACTTTAGCTGATCAGTACCCTATCCTCCCCAAGCAGATTCCTTTGTTTAGGCTTTAACTGCTTTGTTTAGGCTTTAACTGCTAACTATCCCTATCCAAACTGGAGAATAATTCCAGCCACTAGCCTGGGTGGGTATGCAGCACATTTCTTCCCCCCTGTGAACCCAGTACACACAGCAATTTAATTAGCACGCCTTTGTACAACTATTTTCTCTTATTAAGGTGGAAAGGATATATACAGCAGTAGCCAGGCATTTTGCAGTGTATACATAATCAACTCTAGGAATCAAAAATACTTGGTACATGACCAGTTTTTTAAACTTTTGGCTTACATTCAAAAACCCCCTCAATACTTCAAAATTTTGGTAACTGTCACACAGATAGGTGAATTAACTCTGAAAAAGGAAGATCCTTTAGAGAGAAAAGATCATCAATTCCACCTATTAAAGTTGATGCAATAAACCACTGTAACACGCACTAACCTTTAGGCTCTCCTCCTCCATTAGGGGAAAGGTTTGTCCAGAAGATGGTGTGATTGATATGACCCCCACCATTAAACTTCAGTGCAGGCTGAAGTGATACCTGAGTTGTAACATCACCTAAGGATACAGAAAATAAAAATACATAAATAAAAACATTATCATCACCACAACTGGCAGTAAGTTTCTATTAGGCCTCCACTGATCTCCAAAACCTCTCTACAAGCATAAAACTTATCAATGGAAAACCTAAGGTTTGTACTGTTACTCATATTTTAGACAGTCACAGACAAACTCTATTAAAGATTATCTTTGACCTTTTTTTATGCTGTAATAAGTGATCTGCAATACTGCAGCCATCAGGCAGCCCACACTACAAACATAAGACCTAGTGCCATTCTACAGCAGAATAAAGCAACGAGCACAGCCAGAACTCTTTGAGGACCCAGCACTTGTAAATTCTTCAGTATCATCACTACAAGGCAAGAATATTACTCACTCATTAGCTCATTGATTTGCAAACTAAACATTTTTAAATGTCTTGAAACAATTTACAGGGCAATTTACAATTTACTTCTTGAAACAAATTAAAGCTCCAAATTACAGCTTGTGCTTGAGAAAAGTCAGCAAGTACAGTGAGCACATACACAAAATGTTCTCCTTCCTATCTTTTGTTTCATTTGGGGTTTTTTTTTGGAGGGAGGTACTCACAGAAAAGCGACCCAAATCACTTTATTACACATGACAGAATCCTGCATCTGAAATCAAGATCAAACAGCTCTGTACTTCCTCTGCCTCCAGAAAATGTTGTATTCCTTGAAGAATTCACTTGCGCTTTGTGTCTCTGAATAGTGTTGCACCACTACAATACAAGTGTTTTCATTAACTACTTTGGCTTTCAAAAACACTGAAGCATTTCAAAGGTTTTTTAAGCTTTTTCCACCATTCCAATACATTCTTTAGTAGGGAATCAATGGGGGAGCTGTTTCCTCCACTCTCAGGATTGAGTGGTAGAAATTTTCTGAATCACTTCAACAACACAGACATGGAAGAAAAGCCTCAAAGCAGTAGTACATCTCAAAGCAGAAGCACATCTGTTACTAAGGTTTTAATTCAGGATTCCACGTTCTCAGCATTTCCTCACAACCACAGAGGGGTACAGCACTGAAATAAAGCATACAGTGCAGTTTTTAAAAACATTATTTGCTGGATTTAGGTATCAGGTTAAGGGTAAGAAGTCTCTCATGGCCACTCAGATGGCATCTTTCAGACATTACCCCTGAATTTTGCATGCCTTAATGACAGTTTCAAGTTCATACAGAGCATACAACACATAGGTTTACTCAGATACCAGCAATTCTCACTTTCACCCAAGTACAAGCAGTTAAATCCCACTGTGAAGCCAGCTGGCAAGCAGACAGAAGTGAGTCTATAAAGTAATCATTTCTTTGAGGTAAACTGATACCTTTTAAGAAGACCATCACAAAAGCAAAAAACCACAGAAAATATTCCACCTTCTTAAAAAGATATATAAGTTATTTCACACACTTTCATCAGTCCAGCTGAAAGACTCAAAGTTTAGAAAAGAACTCATCTCATGTTTTAGCATAGCTCTGCCACACCTGCAAAGTTTTCGCAAAAGGCAGTGTATCTCAAATTTTGAGATCGTAACAAAAAAATCCGTGATGGTTTCCTGCATATTTTAGCGTCTCACATGGGTTTGTGACCTACATGACCCCTTAATTTTACCCAGTGACATAACTGACACCCAAATTCAGGTCTCTCCACTGTGTGCTCTATACATTAACTGCATGTTCGTCTTACCTCCACTTGTAGGCAACTGAAATTATTTACCAAGACTAAGCAGAGCATCTGATGTGAAAACTATCAAGGCACACAAATTTTACTTTATCTAACTTTGCTACTAACCTTTTATTGCAAAGTACTTGTTCAGCAAAATGACTGCAGTTTCCTACTGACTCAGCCTTCGTTTGGTTCAAGTTACTAATGGAGTATGGACTAAACCCACAACAATCAATAAATCTTCTAGTTTTACAGCACTACAGAACAGAATTCATGCTTTTTAGTTACAATTAATTTCCAATTATCAACACCACTGAAGCTACAATAAAAGATTTTCCCCTAACAATACTGTCATGACTTAATCGAAAACTTTTAAAAGAAAGTATTTCCCTTCTTTTTGTTCTCCTGTATGATCTATGCCAACAAGCTTCCATCTCACCTGTTGACTGTGGATATACAAACCTTTTGCCAGTGCCTCTTTGTACTTCTCCTCAGCAACGTTCAGGTTGTTCACGTAGGTGGCATGATGCTTGCTGTGGTGCAGCTGCATGATCTCTGCATTAATATGGGGTTCCAGAGCAGCATAGTCATATGGCAAGTCAGGAAGAGTGTGCTTTTGTCTAGAAACCAAGCACCCCAAGGGTGCTACCAACTTGGCACTGCTTCTAGAAAAGGAAAAAAAAAATGGAAGGAAGTAAGTCCTACTCAGTAAAACTTGGACTTTACCAGTGAAATAGACTGAATACACTGATGTTATGATGAGCTGCTTTAAGTACCTGGGGTGATCTCTTAACCAAAGACAATCTCTCAAGAGTTTAAAGCAAGCATACTTAGCACCTTAACTGCAAAGATGAATTCACACAAGTGTCACATCTATAGGGCTTTGCACTGTGAAGCTGTTCCTTCTCAAACCAAGCCTCCAGGCCACTGCAGAGACTCATGTACCCTCCTCCCAAGCATGCACGTGAGGGAAAAGCAGGCATAGCAACGAAAAGCCAGTAGTAACTTGATGAAGCTTCAAAGCTTCACCTAATCTTTATTGATTAAAAATAGAAGCAAAGATGTCGCTGAAACGTCCTTCCCTCGCTATCCACAAGGTCCCTGTACAGGGAAATAAAAAGGCAATAAAACCTGCTGTCACCGAGCTCCCAGGACTGAATCTCTGCAGCATTTACAGAGGCATGCGTTTGCTGGCCCCACAGAGGGTACCGGGAAACCACACGGGGCGTCACGGCCGCGATGCCCGGCACAGACACCGCGCTGGTTGTGTTATGCTTCCCCATTTTAACACCTCGCACTGGTCATGCGACAGGACAAGGGCCACGAGGAGGAGAATCGCCGGGCCGGCAGGACAGTCGGCTCTGAGGCCCGCCGCCGTATCGCTGGTGACCTTGACATAAGCCAGGGACACACCGCGAGCAAAGCCCTCGGGACCCTGAAGAGCGGCCGAGTGCGGCGACCCCGGCCAGCAAAAACAAGAGGCTCTGGCAGCACCGTGTCAGGCCACCTGAGTTCCTCGGTGGACGGCGCGGGCAGAACCTGGAAGCGCTCAAGGGCGACGGCCAGCAGCCCCCGCCCGGGCCGGCGCCGACCCGGCGGGGCAGCGGGCAGCAGCGCGACCTCCCTGCGCGCGAAATGGCGGGGGAGCAGACACCGAGGGGCGAGAAGACGACCCTCCAGCCGCCTCCTCCCCCGCTCTCGCCATTCCGTCCCCGGCTGGGCGGCGGAGGGCGAGGGCGGTGAGGGCGGCGGCCCCCGGCGCGGGGCTGTGCCCAGCTCCGCACTTTCCCCGGCGCGGCGCGGCGCGGCGCGGCTCTCACCTGCCCGCGGAGGCGAAGCGGCGCAACATGGCGGCGTCTGCAGCCGGGCGCGACTCTCACGGCGCAGCCGCGGCCCGCCCGCCCTCTGCCCCAGCCGCGGGGGCTGTGCTCGGCCGAGCCGCGGGTGACACACCCCGCGGTCACCGCTGTCCTTCGAATTCGGGCAAATACTGTTTCTTAGCAGTGGGTGTAGCTCGGCTTTGTGAAGGGAACCGCTCCTAGAATCGTTATCTTAAAACTCAGATCCGCAGTAATTCCAGCCGAGACGACATGTTGCGCCTCAGCGCCCCTACGAAACAGATAAAATGCCGCCGGTGCCTGTGCCCCCGAGAGGATACAGCAGCACGGCACGGTTTTGAAAACGTGCCGCGCTAAGACATGGTTCTGGCAGGTTACTGACGGCACCAGCAGCACTGACGATACCGTTTCAGCTATTTTTTTTTTTTTTTTTTTTNTTTTTCCCTAGGACTTACTTTCTCTGGTTCATTTCTGTTCTTTTACCCATTTTTTGGGCATCTTGGTTTCCCCATCTGCTTTCCTGCAGGTAGCAATTCAGCGGCCTCTGGTGCTCATGAAAAGCCTTTACCCAATTACTTCAACTCCTTCAGCTAAAATAATCGGCAGAGTTAATGCAAATTAATCCAAAGACCCATTAAAAACTGTCCAGCGAGGTCAGGGAGGAGAAGCTCATCCCTCAGAGTTAGGAGGCACTCTGCACACAAAACAAACAATAGGTGAAATTTAAATTGTATGGAATTAATCTCTGCTACCACAAAATCTTCAGTCTTTGTATTCTGTCTTCTTAAATAAATACGTATAACCTTAAGATCTTACAGTACCCACATTTACCAGACTATAAAAACTCAAATTACAAAAATTCAGTGGGAACTAAACCTGAACCATTTTGTTGAGAATAAATAACCTCATCCTGCCAGTTTGGAAGAAATCCACCTGGAACGACCCCACAAGGGGAATCCCAGCCCACTGGGAGACACAGTGCTTCCACCCCTCACTTCTCGAGGCAGCCTAGAAGAGGACAGAAATTCAGTTTCTCCGATCAGCCAGCGGTGCTCCTGCAGGAATCTGAACAGTGAAAATAGCTGCTCTAGCAGTAGCTAAGATGTAAGGCAAATTGTCCAAAATCTGCAAGTTGTTTTTTCGTCCCTGACTACTGAAAGTACATACACCAAGAAATAGGCTCTATCTAATTTTAAAGAGGAATATGTTGTATTTATTGGATCAATAAAATGTCATTTTTTGTTAAAATGAACCAACTACATCCAGGATTTTTAAGTTTCATAATACAGGTACCAATATCCCGGCAAAACCATGAATATTACAGGCTTTAGCATTTGCCTATGTAGCATTACACTACAGTTCACTAATGCTTGAAGCAAGTGTTCCATAAAAGCAAGTCAATTATGTAATAGTATTAGAAATTTCATTACTAACTGGCACATTTGCTGGGTTGCTTTCATTCTGGAAGAAAAAAATCACACAAAGCACCCCAGCCTGCTTATTTAAAATATACCTTCTAGGAAGAGGATGACAAGGGGAATGGTTTGTCTCAGACCATTTTTTTTTTCAACAACTTCAAGTCTGATGGTATAATTTGTATTTATTTTTTTTTACTATTTAAAAATAACATACCACTTTTGAGAATTAAGATGATTTTAAAGTCATGAATGTCCTGCAATACCTGACTGATTTAAATAAAAAGTTGTCAGCACCTGAGAACTATGCCTTTTTAATGGCCACAGATTTCCTCACAAGGCTTACCATCTGATCACATAAAGCCTGATTACTATATTGCGTTATGAGTATTTGAAGCTTCTTACAAACACTGTATTTTACCATGTACAGGATCCAGGATGTACATACGAACACATGCTTCATAAGCTAGCAATATGATGCTAAGATGAAATAAAATTCATCATCGGGGCTTCTGTGATCTAAAAATTCCTTTGTGTGCCAGATGCCAGAACCATTTTTGTACAGGTACTTGTCACTTCCCTTTCATGCATTCAACCATTCAAGTTGAATTGCTGTTTTTCAAGCAATCAGGCCTGAAACAACATCCAAAAGGCAAGAAGGCATCAATGGAATTTATACTTCCAGTGACGACTACCTAATAAAATCACTATTAAGTGATTTTAGAATGTTGATGTGAACTCTATGAAGTTAAAATAGCAGTGGTGCTAGCCATGGACTAGCATGTTTTGAATACAGACAAGCATAGATGGTAGAATTTTAATTAAATCCATTTGTCTTGGACAATATTACTGCAGACACTAATTTATGCCACTTAAAATGCTACCACAGAAGGTCTTCTATAATCTAAGAACTTACTGTAACTGTAAATTTAAACAAAGTCAAGTGTGCTTTCGAACTTTTGAGAAATACTGCTTTCAACAAATCTCTTTCCACCGTGAATTGCAAAGCAGTTAAGCTATTTCTTTTTAGTAGCTACATATGCAATTGATTTTATTAGTCATCTGGTAATTACAAGACTCACAGGTAGAAAAATGTTGGAACTGGACTTAAGTCCACCCTAAAGTACACCACTAAGTACTTTTGTTTTATACCTCAAACAGTGCTTTTTCATCTTCTTGTTTATGTGCTACCAACACTAAACTAGTAGACAGAAAATAAACACCAGAAATCCAGGTTCTGAAATTAATAGCTCATGGCTACAGAGCAATGAAAGATTTAAAAACAAAGTTATCTGGATCAAAAGGCTAGATCGCAAATTCCTTCAAGTTTTTTAGTTTAATTTGTGCATTTACTTGTTAGGTACTTCGAGTTTTTTGGTTTGGCTTGTTTTGTTTTGGTTTTTTTTTTAAATTTTTGTAATCATTGATAAAACCAGGTTCAAACTCTATAGTTTACTTTTATTAACTTCTCCTTTCCACCTCCCCCCGCATCCCGTCCTCCCTTTTCTACCAAAAAGGACAAAACCTGTGGAGCAAGCACTATCAGGCTGTCCTGAAACTAGTACTAGTAGACTCCTACAACTTCATGTATTTGCCATACGCTGTATCACATAGCATTGACACAGATACAAACTCATTTCGAAAGCAAGGACTATAAAAACACCGCATACAAATAAACCATGTAAGCCAATGCAGAACAATGAGGAAATTACATTATTAAAAGTTTTTATTTAGGTTTGGTCAGTACAGGTAAGATAATATTGGAGTCACAGAGCAATATGCATCAACAGGATACAACAGTTCTTAAAAACTGAGTAACTATGCACACAATTCATAAACATTCGGTCACCTAAGGAGAAAATGCACAGATGTATGGTGGGAAAAACTGTAATTAACACTGAAACTACTACAGGACTCCTTAAGTCCATCTTTTTAGTGATAAAACTACTGTACTGGGCAAACTTGGCAGTCATAAACCCACAGCTATTATGACAAATCTTGAAGGTGGTGTTAAGTATAACAGTATGAGTAAGAATGCCCTTACACAGCACAGGTTCTAGATATACACAGATTTGTACAGACATCATTTATGTTATACTTTATGGAAATAATTTCCATTTCAACTTCACATTAACTCATATAAAAATAACTTGAGCTACACAAACGTCCTTTTAGCAACATTCAACGTAATTAACTGTTAAAATTTCCGAAGTGGCAGAGGTATTGAAGCAAAAAGAAACCCACAAAAAGGCAAAATTGTGACAAGTATGCACTAATTTAAACGGCTTCTGGACAGTATCCTCTCCCATTTTCAATGACACTGTATAAAAATTTTGCAGAAAAATGTTACAAAACTGAACCCTGCACATTTACATTGGAGTCCAAACCATTCTGGACATGACGAGAACCCACAGTTCTGTTGTTACCTTTCATGCTCACTGTTTTCTCCTCTTGAGGATCATGATTGGAGTCTGTGTCATTTGAGTGGTGAGTGAGAGAGTTTTCACTGCCAGTGGGAGAGTCTACACTTTCATACCCAGTACTGAGCTGGTTTATGTAGCTACCACTTCCTCTACCAGTTCTATCTTCAGAGTGGTTGGACAGCTTATTACCATTGCCTGGAGAAGCTGGGAAGTCATCTTCTGTGCCGCTACCCTCCCTATAAAATCCAGGCCCAGATGTCCGCTGATGGGAGGAGCTGCCATTGCTTGGTCCGTTTGCCAGGCGGCTGCAGTCTTTGCCCACAGCCTCTCCCTGCTCTGTGGGCTCAGAGGATGGAGTCCTGCTGGTACCCGGGTTGGAGGCCTGGGACTGCTGCTGCTGGTACTGTGCCAACTGCTGGCGGGTCTCCTTCAACTGCTGCTGAAGAACTAGAATGGTACTCTGCATACCCTCTACCTCCTCATCAAGCTGGATGATGAAGTCATTCAATTCTATGTAAAGAAAACACATTTGTTGCAAACACTTAATAGCTCATATATAGCTTGAATCTCAGACAAGAAATTAAAATCCTGTAATTCAGTATTTTATGCTAAATTTTTCAATGAACCATTTCTCAGCCATCAGGTATGCACTGGTTTTGATACTCTGCCTCTGAAGGAGAAAATGCGTAACAACGGTGATATCTACCTACTTCCTACACTGCTATTGAAAATATGTGAGAAAAATTGAATTTCTGGGCAAGAAAGGAAGATATACAGAAAAAAGCTCAATTACAATAACTAATATTTTGCAAGTAGATCAGTGTCTACTTTTACTCAAGTATAAATCCCTGACAGAAAACTGACCATGAACTGTATCTATATCTGTAGCAGATCTGAGTTACTGCAAAACCTTATTCAGTAGCCAAAAGTATTATTTTTTCATTATATTGCAACGAAGTTCCAATTCTTACTGTGTTTAATCCTTTAAATCCTTCAAGAGAGGACACAAAAAGACCTTCTTACCAACAAGGGCATTAACTAATTTCACAGGGTGTTTATTATTTATGTATCAGAAAAAGGTTTTCACAATTAGTACTACATTCTGGAACAAAATAGATTTGAACTCAAAAACAGTGTAAGAAACACTGACTCAGTCTTCAATTCAACTGCAGCATCAGTATGACAGAGGAAATAAAACACAAACTGCTTAATACTGTAAAAATAAGTGTTCTTGCTGCTATGGAAAACAATCATTAGAGAACTGTTATTGCAGGAATATCATCATCTTGATTCATCTATGGGGAAGAAGCAACTCAATGCTGGAGATTACAATATTCAAAAGCAGCAGTCTTTAAAGAATGTCTATACTTGCTTCAATTATGTACTTGGTAAATTTTGTTAAAGTGCATTATCAAAACAGTAGTTACTACTCCCACAAAATGAAATCATACAATCATTTATCTTAGGAGTTCTAATTATTTTATACTGCTACTTTCTCGAAGAGATGAAAATATGATTGGAGGAAGATCTATCCTTAAAAATGCATGACATCTCAGACTTAGATGTGATGCCATATCAAGTTTCTGGTATCCTACAGTCTTCAGATGTAAAACAAACAAAAAGGTATTCAGGTCTACATGATGTCTAGATAGGTAGACAAACCTATCCCAAACTTCAGATAACCTAATCTAACATTCTATGAAGAGCCACTGACACTATGCAGAATTCGAGACCAAAGACTTAAACCTGCATTTTCCCCTCCATTTAAATTATGCAAGAGGTCAGAGTTTTTAGATAATTTCAATTTATGTTTACAGTGTCACAAAATTTAGACTATCAACATGAGATTTTCATTCATCTGAATTACAAATAGGAAAAAAAATCAGTTTTTCACATTCTTAGGCATTATTGAAAAGTTGCTGATTTTTTAAAATAAATTCCAAATGAGTCAGAGTTAACAAGAAGCTTTCTGTTCTCAGTGCATGCCTAGGCTTTATGTAACGTTAACAGCTTTCATCTTGCCAATTTACCAGTAATGGGTGCAGTCTAAACATTCCCTATTAAATAGCAAGACTTAGAGTACTAAAATCTCAATTTCAAACACTGCATTACTGGAGGTGCAAATCCCACCAGTTCCCCCAAAATTAAGGATTTTGTCTGTTTTTAACTAAGACTACCAGTTAATACTTACTATTGTCATATTTTACTCCATAGTGCCCTTTCATTCTGGCAAATATAGTTTTGTATTATGCATATCATCACAAAATTAAACTTGTAGAAGTGCAAGGCAACTTCTATTTTTGTTTAAAAAATCCCTTACCATCCTGACTGCTTTTAAGTTCCTCACTATATTTCTTCTGTAAAGCCAATTCTGCCTCAAGCTGTGCAATACGTCCTTGGGACAGCTGCCTTCCAAGCTCTTGATTCTCCTGGATAAGCATTCGACACTTCGCCATTAACTTTTTCCCTGTTTGGCTGCAAAGGAAAGAGCCATCTATCACAAAATGAATATATAACCTTCAATCATCTTCCTCAATCACAATTACAGACAAAAAGGAGATGCAATTTCTGCATGTCACAATTCAAGGAACATTATGCCTCAACATAACTGTCATAGCAGAAAGTCTCCCTATAGTTACCACGTGCTGTTCCAATGGCAGTTGATCTTCTGTCGCTGTCCCACAAAGTGGAAGGCAAGTTTTATTACTGAAAATATGAATAAGCATATTGTATTCTTTTGATACCAACATCTGGATTATCAGTATGCACAACCTTGCATGTGCCAATTCTTAATGGACTTAAATATTTGATTAAAGATGTGTTTTGCAATTCAAAAGATCAAGGATTGCACAGAAACTACACAAGCAAATTATAAGCAAAAATCACTCCCCATCTGTTGCACTAATTAAATTTAATAACTAAATTTGGGTGAAGAAAAGGAAGTTGCTTGGGGGAAATAATAAATCTCATGTTCATTTTTCTCATTGACAACCATTTTTCTTTAAGAGGTTTAAACACTCATTAAAATGCTGTCCAGATACTCTTGTTTAAAAACTGAGATGTCTATTTTTCAACTCAACTTATATGTTTGACAGTCACATGCACAGTCTGCTTCATGATTTCTATGGTCAGCATTTCTTAAGTACATCTTGTATGGTGAAGAGGAAAGAAAATGTAGCTGAACATTGGAAGGACATCAAGGATGGGGTGTGTTATCTATCTACTTCCTTTAAAATGACAGATTGCAGACTGGCAGTAACGATCATTAGAACATTCAGCTTCTGAAAGAAATGTGAAACAGGTAGGAACTGACAACATCTTCTTTACTAAATTGGTAACATTACACATCTTTAATCTTTGTGATAAAAATCTCATTGTAAAGCATTATAGGAGGTAGTATGCAAATTAATATATAGGCAATACAGCTGACTCCATGAAAGAGGGAAATTAAAGTCCTTTAGGACCCTTCGTCTGCCAAGTCAGGATAGCATCCCCAAACAGTTCTCCTTTTAATAGGCTCAGCACCATAATGAAGCTGTCTTCTTTTCTATAGAAGTGTAAGCTCTGCCAAAACCCCCAAACCTGAACAGTTTTATTGTGACTTCAATATCAAGACTTGCATTACTTTTCAAGACCAAGAAGGTCATTTAATTTTTTGTATGTTTTTAAACAAGTGACAAAAACTGAAAAGAAATTGAGGATTAAAAAAATAGAACAGGAAATTTCTGCTACAATCACAGCCACAGTTCTCTCCTGCAACCAAAATACCCAACCAGAAGAATTTAAAACAGCAATTTCCTTAACTACCTTCTGAGCACTCAAGCCTTCGACAATTTTTAAGTTCTCTGCCAACTCTGCCCCATTTAACATTTTTCAACTGACTTTCCCAAATCTTTCAGATGGGCTGCTCCAGAAGGAATCTGGCTGTGTAAAGTCCTGGAGGCCTGAAAATCTGCTAAAGGCAGCAGCCTGTTTTCTTTCTTGATGTGATGTCCAATGCCAGGTCCTTGAAGTTTAAATTGTGCCGACCTAATACAGTCCAAGTCGCACATTTAAGATGCAAGTTTCCTTAGAGATGTTCATTCTGTGCAAAGCAGGACCACTTTGGAGATAACCAATGTGACAGATCCCAAAAGTTATTAGGCAGACATGATTTTTAGCCATTTGCAAATTCCTGTTACTGTATTCATCATCACTACAAGTAGAAAAAGATTACAATGCTTAAGTCATTTAATGCTTTTCTCTTCACAAACCAACATCAACTGCAGAATCAGCAAGTACCAGTTACCTTGGAATTGGGACAAATTTAGAATCCCATTAATATCTTCAGGTTAACTCTTGCCAAAATGTAAAGTATTTATTACCTGTATAGAAATTTGCATAGTTACCTATAATGCTATTTCTTCCCATCAGAATTTTTCCAGATGTTCTGAACGAGTAGAGAATAACCCTTGCAATTTACAAGAAAGACAACACATTCAAGAACATTAAATCCAGTAACTATTAAAATAATTGCTCTGAACTATAAAACTAAGTTCAGCATTGTTTNCTGTAAGAATATAAGTGGTTAAATTTCAGAAGACTAAAAGTTTGTTGTACTAGGCTTATTGCAAAATGACATTTCAACTAACTTTTATTCCAAGTTTAAACTCTGCTTAATGATGGTTAAAATGGCTTAGCATAGCCATTCCTTTGATTACATGCCCTTTTATTTCCCCCTCCAGACATCAGCACAGCCTCATCTACATTAAGGTCCAGAACCAACTCTGCTTAGGACTGCAGTTAACACGTTATCCACCCCAAGAACATCAGTTTAGAATCTGATTAGGGCCATTGCCCCTTTCAAAAAGTAGGCCAGATACCAGGAAATGAGTAGTTGTGTACAAGGTTGGAAAATTAAAGCGATTAAGGAGGAGGGGGCCAAGAGAATGAAAAAAAAAAAAAACAAACCCTACAAATATTTTACATGAGCCAATTTCTTCACCTTTCAAGAAATAAAAACCAATAAAGTCTTAACCCAGTTAACAAAGCCTCAATTATTTACCAGGAAATCCAGCCACTGCATGTATGAATTATGCACATTCAAACCACTGACTTAGAATTGTATGATGGAAATTAGGGTATGCTGTAGCTACAGAAATAACATTTTCTTTCAACACTTGGGTTTGAAAGGAAGTGGCAAGTTACTCATCTGTCCTCGGTTGTACTCACACATTCATAGCCTGAGGACTTTAGAAAACAACCAACCTGTATCTAAATGTATTGAATAATTTTCTGAACTTCAAGTTAGAAACAAGCAATCTGCATGGTATGCCTCTTTCAACACATTATAGTGAGCTTTACAAATGGCTTGGTAACACATTAACAATTTATTAATATAAATCTTACCTCTGTTTTGATGCTAGATCAATAAAATCTTAGATACTGCTATAGCAAAATCATTCCAGATGTATCACTTTTAAAAAGGTAAAACTTTTCTGTGGATTTTTCCCTTGTTGTTAAGTCATTACTCATGCAAAAAAAAAATAAACCTGCATAAGTATACTACTGTTTGATCCCGTATTAATCATCTGAAGCGCAAACAGTTAAAGATACTTCCAAGTCAAAATTATGTAATGGCATCTTATTAAAAGTCATCAAAACAGTTAGAATACATCACCTTCTGTGACAGCTGAAGGTCTCTTTTTAATTTAAAAATGAATTTTTTAAACCGAGTCATAAAACATTGCCCAACTGTTTTGAAAAATAAAAATCTCAGATTACTAAATAGAACTCTATTTGCTACTGGAAAAAAACAAACACACAAATGCTGCACCAAATCTACATTTTGCTTTACAGACCTCAGGCAT
>VZUA01091779.1:0-13327 GCA_013401035.1 Horornis vulcanius
GAACAGCTTCTACCGTCCTCCTCGCCACTGTCTCTGGCTTGAGAGGAGGAAAAAGACTGGGGAACCTGGAAAAAGAAAATAAAAAATAAAATAAAATTACATGTGAACCAAGCTCCTTCTTTAAGGCGTCACTGTCCTAGTCCTGTCACTCTAGGTTATTGCTGGTAACTGGCCTTCAAACATGCCCAGGACTGGCCATGTCTCTAAGAGGCAGAAAATTCCAGTTCCAGCACAAAAGCTCAAAAGCAGCAAGCCCAGTTCCAACCAGTACTACTGGGTTTGCTAAACAGTTAAGAATGTACACGTTGGTGCCCTCAGGGAGAAGTGGCAGAGAGTATTCAGAGCCCTGATTCAGGGCTTTCCTTAATTTGAATGCAAACCAATACCAAATGCTGTCTTTTCAATGATGGTGTTTTTCCTTTTACTCTCTGTTCCTCTCTGCTTGATTCAAATCCTTGACAGGTGAAAGACAAATATTTTTCTCCATTGCTTTTAATACCAAACATAAGGTTTTTCCCAGCTCCTGCAATAGCTTGACGCTGCAGATTTTCTTGACTAAGAGGGCACAGTCTGTATTAACAGGTTATTTTACCCATTGTAAAAGATTAATTTGGACAGCCATTACTTGTTCTCTTGGACAGGAGTAAAAAGGAGGTACTGATAGTCTCCCTTCAGTAAGTGGCTGTCATTCCTTTCACTGGGAAAGGATTAAGTATTCCAGTGAATAAAGAAGGAACTTGTACTGTTAATTCTCAAGTAATTTGTAGACTGGTCCTTTTGCATGACCTGGATTGCAGTTTGCTTTCCCTCCCTCTCTGGAATGGCTTGAACACAGGCAGGGAAGAACAGCTTCCAGTTCTCTCTGCAGCAGTCAATGTCTCCCCCAGCACAGGCTGCAGGAATATCCCAGCACATTTAGGGAACCAGTCTGATGAGTCCCAGGTGGCCTGAAGTGACCTTCTGTTCCCAGGCAGCCAAATGAGACATCAAATTCTCTTAACTAAATGAAGCATTAATTAGGAGTGTATTCTGATGATTCATTTAAAATGAGATGCTTTATTCTAGTTCCCCTGGACTGACCTGATTCTCATGCCCTGGAACATCTCTGTGCTGGTGTGGAAGGGCAGGACTGTGGTGGCATTCACTCCAGGACAGTCCAGCAGCCCCAGGGTCAGGCTCTCCATGAAAGCAAAGGATGAGGCTTTGGAGGTGCAATAGTCAATGGCACCAGGGATGGCTGACAAGGCCAGGACAGAGTTCAGGCAAACAATGTGCCCATTCTGCAGCTCCAGCATCCTTGGCAGGAATGCTTTGGTGGTCTGAAGAATAAGAGAGTTAAAAGAAGAAAAGAAAAGGGAAAAAAAAAAATTGCTCAGCAGTGATACAACAAAACCAGCATTGACTGAAAAAAGCAAGGTGACACAGCAACAAGCCCAAGTGTCCTGTTCATTACGTCAGGAAAGGAGTGCCAGAGGACCTTGTTGCTTTGTCATTTTCTGAGATTCTAAGTGGGCAAAGTTTGTATAGAAACACAACAAAAGTCTTTCCTAGCACATATATAAGCAGTACTCCCAGATAAGGGCCATGAACAGAGTGCCTTCTATGCTTAAGAAGTTTTATGGGATAAAGTCTCCAACTAAGTGATGAAATCACAAGAAGCTCTTTTTCATTTCTATTGTCTGATTCAAAATGGACTGAGTTTCACAGCTCCCTTCCCTGTAGTCCCACATTCCTCTGATGTTCCCTTCACATCACCATACAGGAAACTCCTCTGTGAGCTCAGGCTTTGACAAAGACATCAAATGTTTTACAGGAAATCACAGAATGGGAATAAAGAGCATCAAATACTGAGTATTACTGAAAAAATTATATTTCCTCTGGCCTTTACCCCTTACATTGTTTTTTCTCTCGTTTTCAAGACAGACTGGTTTTACCAAGCATCCCTTAGAGAGACCTATTGGCTGTAATCTGTCACTCTCCTGCCCAACTCTGACTACATGGGACACAAGAGCTTCTCTCACCCAGAACTGTCCCAGGGTGTTTATGTGCTGGGATTTCAGCAGTGCATCATCGTCGCTGTCCATCAGGCTCTTCCCATGGACCACAGCAGCATTGTTCACCAGGATGGTGATGTCACCCACCTGCAAAAAAAAAGTAAATTACTTGTGACAAACACCTCTCTCCCCAAAAATCAGCCATTTCCATTACAGCTGAATAGCCATTATTGCCCAAATACACTGTTATTTCATAGCTTTTGACATTCTGGTCTATGAGCCTTGTAATCCTTTGGAGCACCTCACATAGGTAGCTGGACTTGGCACAATCTTATCTGCATGGTCACTCTTCCTTTTTTCCCAATATATTTTTTTCTCATCAAATACTGAATCACAGAACCGTAAAGGTTGGAAAAGACCTTTGAGATCATCAAGTCCAACAACAAACCCGGCTCCACCACTGTGTTCTGCACTAACCCATGTCCCCAGGAGCTACATCCACATGGTTTTTAAACACTTCCAGGGATGGTGCCTCCAATACTGCCCTGGGCAGCCTGTTCTGATGCTTTACAACCCTTTCCATGAAGACATTTTCACTAATATCCAATCTAAACCTCCCCTGGTGGAACTTGAGGCTGCTTCCTCTCATCCTGTCCCTTGCTCCCTGGGAGCAGAGCCCAACACTCCCCGGCTGCACCCTTCTGTCAGAGAGTTGTGCAGAGCCAGAAGGCCCCTCCTGAGCCTCTTTTTCTTCAGAGTGATCCCCCCCAGCTTCTTCAGCCCCCTCACAAGGAGTGTTCTCCCCGACCTTTTCCCGCACGGCCTTGGCTTGCCGATAGACTTCCTCGCGATTCCCTACATCGCAGATGAAGTAGTGGCACTCTGTCCCCATCATCCTGATCTCCTCCGTGGTCTCCTTCAGGCATTTCTCAGTCCGACCCCACAGGATGATCTGCAGCAAAAAACCTCTGTTAGAGTCAAACTGCTTCTGTTTCATATCTGAAATAATTAAAACATGCTTCTGACTTCAACAGTTCCATGGAAATCTTTTGTGTGTTTTCACTGCCAGGGCTGTTGTTCTGCTTCATGTAAGACAAGCAATGACTTTCTGTTACATGGGGAGTATCAAGTGGGACCTGTGTCCCACTGCTGATCCTCTGTTTACAGATCCTTTACAAGCAACACAAACTAAAACAAAAAATCAGATCTCAAGCCTAACATTACTGGTATATGGAACATTTGGAAATTTTTCTGTATCATGTCATTTCAAATCTCTCCCTGTTATTGCTATACACATGTACAGAATGACAAATTTATCCTAAAACCACAGACTTTCCTGAATATCTGGTGTGTTCTCTACTTCTTGTTTTATGTTTGGAGACAAAATCTGCTCTGCTGTAAAATGTACTTTTTCAGCCTAGCAATTACTTGCAATGCTGATTGCAGGCTGGTGTCTCAGGTGCATTCCAAATGAGTGTTCATCCTACTACAGACTTCTAAAGTGAGAAATTCCAAGCATGAATTTATTTTGCAGCTCTTATATGCAGGATTTTACTTGCCACTCCCTTTTAACACAGAAAAAATTAAACACTGCTTTTTGCACAAAGAAAATCCTGAATATTCATGGAACAAACATTCAAATAATGGAGCATGTATTTGGTTTACAATGAGACATAACCAGCCATCCCTATCTGCATTTCTACACCATCAGTGAGGTCAGAAATAGAAATAACTTGAAAAGTCACCAGGTTCATTAACTTTCATGATGGGGCTTTGTCCAGTACAATTCTTTCTAGTGAGGCAAAAACATCAAATTTGAGATGGGGCTTCCACCACTGTCCTTCAAACATTAATCTGCAGCTAAACAAATTTAACCACAAAATTTTGTCTGAGTACACAACCTTATTTTCTATTTCTTTTAAGGCTACTGGAAGGAATATAATTTCATCTCTGTTACCTAAGACATCTATGAATGAATTGATCTATCGTTTTTGCTCTTCAACTAAGTCTTCTCAGCACTCATCATGCTAAAAATGGTGAGTCACTGTTGTTCTGCAAAAAATAAATTACTGAATGGAGCATGTTACTACAATCGGCTGACTGCTCTGTGACTCTGAGAGCAAGATCCAAAAGAGAAAGAAGAAATGGTTGCTGCACTGAAAATGCAAAATTATGCTGCTATTTCCAAGCACGTATGATCCAGGATTACAGTTCCTTCTCACACTACTGTGTATTGAGTCTGTATGAATCTGACCAGTATATTGATTTAACGGTTAAAAATAAGCACACTTAAACTTCTAACACTAAAGAATCTTTGAGTTTTCCAAAAGTTGAAAGAACAGAAAGAAAAAGGTCAGAATTGCATCACTGCTTATAGCTCAATCCCTGCAAATAACTTAATAACAGCAAGATAATCATAAAAAAAAAATGTGCACACTATTCTTACCCCACAACAAATCTCTGGCAGGGAGCTTTAACATGCTTATTTTTAAGGACTAGTTAAGCTTATCTCATAACTGGTACTAAAACTAATCTCTGGCAGGGTCAAAGAGCTCTTCAGTGCACCTGAGCAAGGCTGAAATGCCAAAGTACTCAAATCCTCAACCATTTCCTAAATGAGTTACATTTACAATTAATCCCATTTCCATGTCATTGGCACATCTGTGAACACAAACACACCCAGACTGATAAGATTTATATCCTCAAATTCTCCAGAGCACTAACGAATCTGGTTAACCAGAAACTTCAGAGCGTGCATAAATATGCCAGAGCCATTTCATGGGAAATTTTATCTCAGGGGAAGTAATTTTCAAGGAAAAAGCTGTGATCACACTTAAAAACTGTAAGAAAGCATATGGCTGAAATTGCAGCTTGTGCACTGGCCTGGCTTCCAAAGTCCCAGCATATCACCCCTGGCCATCAGAGCTTGGCATCTCCTCAAAGCTTGTAAAACTGATGGCTATTTACTCACTTCTGATCCCAGGGCTAGACCGAGGAATATTTTTCATGTGTACACTGCAGACTTGAAGGGAAATCAAGAACATGTGAGAAATTTCACAAGCTCTCAGGAAGTATTTACAAAATACTGTTCAGCTGTGAGCACATGCACACTTGCTCTCCCTTTCACAACCCACATGGAAAGGGGAGGAAAAACCTCTGTGGAAAGAGGAGGAAAAAACCACCACAAAAATGTCAACTGCAAACATCGAGTTTGATGCCCACAGAGTTTTGCAGGGTTGGATTAGTCAATGCACACATTAAAATTTAAGTGACTTGTTGACGAGTGATGGAAGGTAGGACAGGAAGTGGAGAGAAAGAGGAATAAGGTGTCAGACAAGAAGAGTGTAAGGCAGGAAACTGCCCTCACATACCTAATACTCCAGTGCTTCACACTGCTATTGCTAAATAAAGGAAGATCCCTCACTCTTCACTTCAATCTGTCTCAAACATCCATACAGCCTCCTATTCCCAGGAGCTGCCACTGATCCATTGAATGTCAGGAAATATACAAACATGGAAAAATAGTTAAGCAAAGGACGACCTGTCAAAGGAACATCTGTCTGTGATGCAACTCTTGGATGTAATATTTTTTATGCCCCAATAGTTTTGTTGGGACATTTAATATCCTATAGGCAAGCCTTGCAAGGTGACCCCGTTAAAAACTGGGCCATCTGGGGAAGACAGAATTTGCTGCTTATCCTGCTGACAACATTAATTTCAGCAGTGACTTCTTTCCATGAGTTTTCCTGTCTTTGATACTGTCCACACTCAGGTGAAGGCTTCAGCCTGTGTAAGAGAAAGGCAGTAAATAAAAGACCATTCTTTTGTGAGAGGTCCCTGATGACCCAATGGGAAGTGAGGGCTCCTGCCATTATTTCTGCTACTTTTTACAGATGGATAAAACTCAGAACTCAATACAATGTGCTTTTGGTCCAAATTCAAGCTTGACTGCTCCTATGAGATCATATGAGACTTGCAATTTCTCTCTTACATCTGGCCAGACTGAATTGGCACAGGCTTCCCCCCAGCCTCCCAGGACATCAGATTTTACAGCAAGACAAGTCTGGAGTTGCTGCCTTTGTCTCACAGTTGGGGCTTCTGTTGCTCCTGAACATCTTTAGGGAGGGCTTGGTTTAGTCTTTCTGCATAGGCAATACAGCAGTTTTCTGATGTATCTGATGTTTTCTAGGTCCTAACTCTCCTACTGCCTCCTGAGATTTTCTACAAACTCCTCAGTTCTCTACTCTCCTGCATTCACCCTCTTCTACAAAATGTGCCATTAGGGATGATCATCCATGTTCTCAATGCTTCTGAAACAAACCTTTCTGCTCCCTTCTGCTCCCTGATGAGCCACTGTGGGCCTGGGGCTGTTCACTGCTGCCCCATGAGCTCCAGTTACCCAAACACTTGGCTCTTCCCTTCCCTTGGGATGCAACCCTTGGGATATAAGAATATTATTCTCTGCCCAGTAAACATTAAGAAAGGCATCATTTCACTTCATCCTGCCCCAGCTGGGATTTGAGGACTCTGCATTCATGAGGAGCCCAGACCAGTGGTTTCCAAAACGGTCCATTTTATTAGGAAGCACGATTTTTCAAATGTAGACATGGGCCTCAACGAGTCTGGTCTGTCTCCTCTTTACTTTCTAAGTGTAAGTCTAAATTGGCAATAAGTGTGTCCCAAATGGAAGCTGAGAATGACTCCAACAGACACAGAAGTTCCTGTCTGGACAGAGGAAAACGCGAAGGAATAAGGAGAGGCACAGTGTTCACGATTTCCCAGCCCATCAGGATGCTTCACCCTAACTTAGTGGCGGACAGAGGAATATTTAATTTGCATTTTGGATAAATTCTTGGACAGACAGTTTTCCATCCTGGAAAGAATCCAGCCCTTATTTCTTCCCCCTCTTCATCCCTCGCGATCCTCCCCTGCCTGCCCGTCCCTGCTGCACCAGACACGCTCTCCTTTCACAGAGTTACTGACCAGAAAATTGGCGAGGGCAGGAGCCCGGGGAGGTGGATAATCCCGCTCCAAGGCTTCCTGCCCGCGCTTACCTCGGCGTGACCCCGGGCTGGCAGCAGCCAGGGAGGCAGGTAGAACGGGAAAGGCATCCCTGACACTCCAGGCTGCTGCAGGCAGCAGGGCAGGATCCTGCCACTGGACACAGGGAAGCAGAGATTTATGGTAACTGCGGAACTCCACGTACCCTCCTCCCCTTGATGAACTTCCAAGTAGGCAAGGGCTGTGACATCACACTTGGTGAAGATTTTCCCAGGATTTATTAATGGAATTTTGCAAAACAAACCTTATCTGTTGATCTGGAGTCACAGAACTCCTTATCTGACCTTAGGAAAATCCTTTCAGCTGGAGGAGCAGGCGCTGCATCCTCTGCTCCCAGAGGACTCGTTTAACTCTGGATTTAATCTGCTAATGAGGCCTGCCCCGAGGTCGGAGGGGAGTCAGAGGGAAAGGCTTTGCTGCTGTTGGACTAAGGCAGGGCTGTCTAACAGAGACCTGCACTGGCTCTGTGCCAAAAGCCCCAGTCCTGACATCACGGCCAAAGCCTGACTTTCACCATAACTCTTCAAAAAGAGTTATGCTTCTGACCACCGCAAAATCAGATAAAGCTGCTAATTTAAATAAACTGGTCTAGACTGAAGCTGCTATCAACCACAATATAAACATGGGATCAATGCTTCCAGAGACTGAAGGATATTACTAGTGCAGGACACAAGCTCAGAGCTAACTTTACATCACTAACAAGGCTAGTTAACTTGTTCAGTCCGATTTTACTGCTAGCACAATTCAAGAACAGCAGCAAGGGAACGCTGCCCTTTCACATCATCAATTACTTTGGCACTGTACCTTCAGCAAACCCCCTGTGCTAGAATCTCTGCCTCCAGTGAGCTGGAGCAGTCCTGGAAACGTGTCCTTCCACAACTGCACTTCTGACACCAAACATCTGCTATTTCTAGACACTCCCCTTGGGTTATCTGGGTTGTATTTGAGTAAAGAACTGTTCACTCTTGGTCTTTTACAGCACAAGGTGGGTTGTGATTAGCAGATATAACTTCATTCTGAAAGTTTCTCCATTTTACGATTCATGAAGCAATTCTCTGATACAATCTGAAAACACTGAAAGATTAAAGTGTTGCAGAGAGACACGAGTGCCCTTCCTGCCTGATCTCATTATTGCTGCCTCCACAAATCAACCACAACTCCCAGCCCCAGATCAGCAGAGATAGGAAGTAGTTGGTAGGTCAACACGTTTCATTCCCCCTTTCAACCTCCTTCCTAGTCCAGTGGAACAAAAGTTGCTCTGTGTGAGCTGGTATCTGTAATTGCACAGACCTTTGTTCAAACACAGAAAGCCTTTCTGCGCCCAACACTCAGTTCCTGCATACTTTTAGGAAGTACAAAGTGTAGATAATCCACTGAAGTATGCCACTCTTATCCCCCTATATTTACAAAGCCTGGTAGTACTAACTCACAGTCTGTCCTCCGAAAAAATGCATTCCAGTGTGTCCCATAATCCTGGCAGAGTTTTGCATATCGTGAGAAAGGGAAGCTAAATCCCACAGCCTCAAAAGCTCCCCGTCTTTTGCCCGTCAATGGCAGAAGGGTTTTCTCCTCCACCCCTTCCCCTCTCTTGGCCCCAGGCAAAGGCAGACAAGTTCTTTCAGGAGTTCTCCATGGGAGAGGCAGCTAAAGGCTGATTACTGGAAGAGGGAAAGGTGTGGCCTTGCAGTGTGAAAAGCCAATCTTTGCTTTAGAAAGGAAAAAAAGAATCTTGTGATGCCTGAAGTAGGTCAAAATACTTAACCCAGCAGTTAGTGACACTTCTATAAAGGTAAGCAAACAACACAGGCCAGTGGCGAATTTCTCTCAGTTCTCACAGGAAATACCAAAGCTGTAAGGGACAGGTATGAGAAAAGTTGCATGTTGACGTGGAAATTAAGAGAGTAAGCCTATGTATCTATTTTACACACAAGCTTTTCTAGATTACTATTAAGCAGTTGTAAAGCCTGTAAGAATTGAATTTAAATTTAATCCTGCCACCCTGGTAAACACAAACCACAGACTTTATTATAAACTGGTTTAAGTCCAGGAGTAACATATAGTAATGAGATTAAAAGTTAGGGCTAGAGACTACAGAAGGAGACTAAAAGAGTGAATTCCAATCCTTTTAGCGTAGAGTCAGAACTTCTATTAGTTTATATGCTGACTTAGCACTCAATGGGATTAACATTATTCACCTGAACAACAGTCAGTTCCAGTTGTACCCCAGTCATCCTTTTTTCCCTCTGAAAGAAACCAAACAGCACCTAAAAAATCACAGAGCAGTATGTCAACACCTGCCTGCTGCTCAAGAGAGGCCTTCCTTGGAAAGAAAATGCGGGAATTTCTGTGTGCACACAGGCACTTAAGACCAGCTCCCCCAAAAGAAAGGAACAAATGCCCACTGTTCTCACAGTCAGGACTATGTAAGGACAGGTGGCCCCACGCTGACTTTTTTTTTTTTTTCAGTGTTTTTTTCCAATTGCTTTCGTCTGCAGCACGAACTGCGACTCCAGACTGCCTTGGGAGCAACTCTTCCAGCCCTGCTCAGAGCAGCGGAGGAAGGGGAAGGGTGAGGGTTGTTTGCAAGCAGAGGTCAGGCAGGAGTCAGCCTTTACAATCCCATTAACGCTGGGACAGGGTCAAACCGAGTGCACGTTCCAACAAAAAGCACCAAGTGGCCACAAGCTGCCACCCTGGAAGGTCCCTGGAAGCATCTGTGGGGGGAGAAAAGGACAGAATTTTAATGGTGAATGTCTGGCCACACCACGTGTGAGAAGCGGCCGCTGCTCCAGGGATCCAAAGCACACAAAGAAATATCCCGCAGTAAAATTCTCTGGCTGCAAAGCAGGAAGAAGTGGCGTATCTGGGGGTGGGGAGAGGGGTTAGAATAGTTCTGTATTTGAGGTAAGGCTTTGGAGACATCCACCAATAGAAATATAATACTCCACCCTGCAAAAATAACTAGTGTGCTGCTGCCGCCTCCGTTTGCTTGGCATGGCATCCCTATAATCCAGATTCCTATAAAAATGTCCGCAGAGATCTCAGGAAATTGTGGGGAGGGTAAATATGCAGGTGCAGAAAGCCCTTTTGTCCTGCAAGCTCACCAGAGGAGATGAAGGGATAGAAAGTCAGTAAATGACATTTCAAAGGGGAAAAAGAAATTTCTACAATGGTCCGACAGGATGTTTCAGCGTCGCTGAAGGTTTGCTCGGTGCACATTTTTCTTCCAAAATGCTGCATTATTATTTTTACTTATTGCATATAATCCTCCAGGTAAAGAACTTGTGGCAGGTTAAATGTTCATGTAGGAGAGTTAAACATTTACTACAAGGCAAAGTTATGTCTACACTGAACAGTAACTGTTCTTGGAAAGCTAAAAAAATCCCAAAGTTAGATTACAAGGTAATGTTAGGAGACAAGGACACGTGGAATCAAAAAATGGCTCCAATACAGTATTATTTCACCTGACTGGGCAAAACTGACCACAAATTGCCTCTTCAATCAACAATTAGCTGAAAAGTCTGCTACTTCTTAACTAACAAAATGGACAAAAACCTGACAATATAAATGTATGCAAAAGAAGAATTAAAGAACGCTGGGTGCCAGTTGAAGTGGATTCTTCTGTAGAGTTTGTGTTTCTATTCCTGAGATGAATTCTGCAGCAGAGCAGCCTAACCTTGAAATGCTGGGTGGTTTTAACTTCCAGTGGAGAGGGCTGGCCACTGCATCCCCCCAGGGACAGCACTGACTCCTAGGCTAGACCCTGCACAGCTTATAAAAGCATTAGTTATGCTGCATTACCAGTTTAAAGAATTGTCAGCTTTAATTCCGAACACCTTCAGTTTTGCTCTAAGCTAAATCATGATGAGCAATTCACCAGCACTTCACTTATTTTGGGGAATACATAAAAAATTCTCTACGAGCTCTATAAAAATAAAAAAATACAGATTTATCAATTAGATGCTATACTCAAAACATCACAGAAAAGAAAAACTAGGGAAAGGTTAAAGTTTATTAAGCTGAGAGAAGGTTTGTAACAAAAACAGCCATGGAAACCTAAGGGTGAATAATGTTTCCAATGCTGTCATTATAAACTGCCCTCCAGAAAGGCTAAAATATGCTCCAGATCATCCATGTACATAATAGGATGCAGCTCCTGACTGAAAAAATAACTCCTTCCGTGAGGCTACTGGAGAAGTATTGGAATTAAAATAGCCTGCCTTAAATTTGTGTATAAACTGAACACCAGCAACTGCTCCAGACAAGCTCCCCTACAAGCCTTTCTCTGCCTCCAGAAAAAGAGAACTGCTACCATTTTCAAACCATATAAAAGCTGTCAAAAGGTGCCTTTCTTGTAAGAATTTTAGTCAAAGAAATAAAGGGCACTGCTTAGAAGAAAGCTTCAATATTGAAATGCTTAACTGGTTGCCTATCTTTTCATGTGCTTTTCAAAATGTTATTTTTTTAATGGTGGCTGTTGCTATGCAACTGGGCAGAATCTCTAAAATCTATTCATGAGTTGTACAAATGGCAGTTTTCAGGACATATTTAACTCTCTCAGTCTATTAAGTCAAAGAAGGAGGATGGGAATCAGAGGACTGTAAGCTCCCAGAGCACAACACCCCCTCCAGGGGTACAGCATGGCTTAAAAAGCCTCTTTCACTGATTATACAATATTTCTCAATACACTGCTAAGATAAAGTAGCTACCTCGCTTTCAAAAATGTGGAAAACAGCACAGCTCTGGTTAAATAAAATTATATCTAAATGTGGAAACAAAAGCTATATCCATGTTTATTACTTTCACCCAGAAATGATCAAAGAAATTCAAATTCAGATTCTGCCACAATGGTAGTTATTTAAACAAGAGGGGCTGGTCAGGCAGTCAGAAATCAGCTTTAGCACACTCCTAACTTGCAGCTGCCTGGAAGTTACCATCCTTTGGATGTGACTGCATGCTTTTCAGGCCACTGCAATGCAAAATGAAGTTAACTCACATCAATGTGAACATAAAATCAATTAAGTTATCACAGAACATGAGACAAACCTGACTTTCTAATAAAATAAACTATATAAAGCAACCTGGTCAGTAACTGAGATGTAGCTGAGGGGCAGCAATAGAATACTGAGGCACAGTCATTCTCAGTGTGTTCAAAGGGAGTCACAAGCACAGCTCTTTGCCTGAAGGGTTCCCTCCCTGCCAGTATCTTCAGAGCATTGGGGATCTGGAAGCTGCTCCAAGAAAGTGTGTGAAATTTAGCCCTAAAAAAACAGGCCTATTTTTGGTTGACTCACATTCACTTTTTGCTTTCACTGCAATATAAGTGACAAACCCAACTGAAGTAATGGCCTGAAGGACAGCAATCCCCACGTGCAGCAGCGGGGGATCTGGGATGGATTGTCAGGGTTGGAATTGCACTTAGAAACCCGGATCCTGAAACAAATAACTCCACTTGGCCTAAATCTGAGACTCAAATGCAAACCAAAAGTGTTTTAACTGTTTTTACTGATTCCAGTGGCTACAGAAACCATTCTAACTTCATCCCAAATATATCAACTCCCTCTGAGATGGACCTTTTTTCAGTCTATAACCAGCATTCTGTTTATTTAGTGCATTTACAATTTCAACAACAACCTGAAAATATGTAGTTTATAATTTTATATATTTTATAAACGTAATTTCTTTTCAGTGGTTAAGAATTTTCTACCTCTTATTGTCCCTTTCAAGTCAGTGAGGAAGAGAAACTAAAATCCCTTTATAGATGTAAGATGCTCTTCTAAATTTCTGGTTTTGCACAAATGCTGGACTAAGATGAGACAGTGTCAGTGGTCAAAGGCATCAGGAAAGCTCAGTGAGAGCTGTAAACAAGTGCAGTGATGTCAGGAGGAGCTGGCTGACCCACTGCTGAACTCTGGCTCTGAAGGACATGCAAAGTGCCAGATCCTTTTCCCACACATGTGTGCACACACACATCCCCCTCCTTTCATCAGAAAAGGTGTCACAGAACAATCTGCCACATTGCACATCATCATCATCCAGGGAAACAGATCCTGGAACCCCTTTTGATGGCTAAAGGCTTTGCTTTTGAAGACACAAACCTACTTCCACACAGCACAGACAGTGGTCTCTAAGGGGCCTGGATTGCAAACCAGTAACAAGAAGCAGAAAGCTGCAGCATTGCACAACCAGCACATCCCAAACCCAAAATCAAACAGCTTGGTTCAGTGAGGCAGGACTCCTGCATTTCCCAAGGGCCTTGGAAAAATATTCTT
>VZUA01091806.1:7807-18545 GCA_013401035.1 Horornis vulcanius
TAGATATATATATATATACACACACAGTGAATATATGTCTTTTATTTGCTCTTAATTAGCATGTGGGGGTAGCTTTCACAGCTATGGAATCCTGTATTTGTTGTGCTTCCTTAAAGAACTGCAGTAGATATTCATGTAAATAACTTAGACATTGGCTATAGAAGTGTTTTTCCAAACGTGCAGGTGGAATTTAATTCATAAGCATGGATAACAGTAAGGAGTACCATGGTCAGGTACAGGACATAAGTCTTTCAATAAAGGAAGGGAAAATAATTAAAAAAGAAAAAGATTATCCTCCATGGGTAAAAAGTTACTGATAGCTTTAAGCTGTTCTGCCTTCCTGAGCTGCAGGAAGCCTGTTGGAATGGAGAAACCCAGCTACTCATTCTGTACCAGTATCACCTTTCACACACCTACACTGCAATAATAAACTGCCTTTGCCATCTCCCTCTGTCCTTATGAAGCTGGAAGGTGGAATTGTGTGTTCACAATTGGTAAGCTGGACACAGCTAGAAAAGTAGATTTTCCATCACCTTCTGAACCTTGACAGCTAAAAATCCCTCATCTAATTTTGAGGTTTAACACCACAGTGGCCTATTACTTTATTTTTAACCATTCTTTCTGCCTCTAAATCTGATGTTATGCTACACCCTACTCTCTGCAGTACTCATCAGGCCACTGCATAACGCAGACTGGAGGGATCTTAATTCTAGGTGGTCTGGAAGTGGAAGTGGACCTGGAATGTTTTTTATGTATTTGCAACAGATGATTGGTAAGGCAGAACTCATAACAACTCAAATGGCTCTGAGGAAATACATGTATGGCATTCTTGTCCCTTGGCAGGTGGGAATTCAAACAAATAGCTCACTGAAGGTGGTAACCACCCAGATCTGTAAACCCATGTCTCAAGGGCAGCAGATTTATCCAGCCTGTAATGATTTTGCTCTAAATGAGTCTTCATTGATATGAAATCTTCCTGCACATCTACAGTGTATGAAGAGTTAATGGAACTGCACTTGGAATTCAAAACCCATGTTTTCCCTATACTGTGGCAGTGTGTAATTTTTCATCTTCCTTACCCTTATATAATTAATTAGCAGTTAAGGTTCACTGTGTCCTCTCCCATTCTCTGTCCCTCTTAAGGCAAAGAACCTCTGGGCGAACAGCCAGTGTCTATCTACCCCTTACCAAGTGCAAGCTGTTCTTGAAAGGCTGCTTTCTTATTTACTGCAAACTGAGTTCTGCTCTCAGAACTCAAATTTCCATCCACTTGGCAACTTTATAAGGGGAAGTAAAGAAGCAGAGAATAGTTTTAAATTAAAGGCCTAACCTGTTTGAAACACAGCATTTCCTTGTTTTCCCAACCAAGTTTTACATGATAGTCTGGCCAACAAGTGGAGGAATTCCAGAAACAGTGGGAGTAGTCTATGCCTGTTAGTTTGTCAGCCAGGAATGAGCTCTGCAAGAGACAAGTTTCACTCAAGGGTAATGGAAAATAGCTGCCTTCTTTTTTTGAGTGCAAAGAATCATACAACTATTTAGCTTGGGAAAGCCCTTTAAGATTATCAAGTCCAACTCCTATCCAGCACTGCCAAGTCGAACACTAAACCATATCCCCGAAGCACCGCATCTACTTGTCTTTTCAATACCTCCAGGGAGGGTGACTCAGCCACTTCTCTGGGCTGCCTGTTCCAATGCTTGGCCACCTTTTCAGTGAATGGAGTTTTTCTAACATCTCCTGGCACAATTTGATGCCATCTCCTCTTATCCTGTTTCTTGCTCCTGGGGAGATCAATCCCCACCTTATTACAGCCAAGGGGTAGTTGTAGAGATCATCTCGTTGAGGAGGGTTCCTTGGCCACTCCAGAAGATGTGCCATATGAAATAGCAGTTGCTGTGGCAACCACATGATTTCTGTGCTCAAGATCAATATTCACTTCTTGCATTAACCATCTTCAGTGTGCAGCAGTCTCTGGTGCAGGTCCTGGTATCAGGGAGGGCAGTCCCAGGCTGATCTTGTTTGCAGCAGCCCTGCTGGAGTGGGATGGCAGGGCAGGAGCCCAGCTGTGCCAAGTACATGCCCTGGGCCCACAGCTGGCTTCACAGACATGACATTGCGCCAAGTTCACTCTGTTCCAGCTTTGAAGACAAGGTTTCTCTTGGCCGCTAAAATAAGAGCTGGAATCAGCAGAACATAGTAAGTGGTCTTTAATTTGAACTTGGAAACTGATTAAAACTCCCCTCCTTTGATTGTCAGGACTTACATTAGGTACACACTTGGTCCATGCACCTTTTCTAGTCAAAATAACCTGAATGTAACCCTGGTATACAAAGGTTTCTGTTTGCTAAACACCTGAACCAGGTGGTCTTCAGAGAAGCATTTGGTGCTGTTGTCCCTCTCCAGGGCTCTCACTGCAACTTGTAGAGCTTCATCTCACAAACAGGATTAGTTCAGAGAGCAGCAGCCCTCTGTGGAGAGGCTAAAACCATCTCAAGGGAGCAGTGCTTTACCACAAATCTAGCTCTTACTGTTAATTATCTGTGTCTTCTCACAGTGATTCCTTTAGTTGCCGTCTATCCGGATTGCCTGAGGGATAAGCCTGTGTGTCAGGCAATAGAAGTGGCTAATGCCACTTCTGGGAGAGCACACTAGGCTTTCCAGTATGACTCTGGGCTTTCTGGTGATATTCACATCCATCAAGCATTGCTTTTCGTATCTTGCCATGCCACCTTGATTGTCATAATTTTTTTACAGTGAGGAGCCATCAGAAAGCAAATAGCTTAGGGAAGACAGCCTGATTCCACTTAGGTCCATCAGAAAAGGAAAAATACATGCTTAATCATTTCTAAATACATTCTTAATCATTTCCATCAGAAAAGGAAAAACACATGCTTAATCTTTTCTAAGAGAAACTGCAAATCAAATAGAAGCCTCTTATGAGGCTCTTTTTCTATCGCACCTTCTTAAGGGGGTTAGTATAAGAAGGGAGGAACCCTACAGGGAGCTCAAAAAGGGAAGAAAAAATAATAGCTGAGCAAAAGGAGAATTATTTGGAGCTATGTGTGTTAACTTGAATCAAAATGTCTCTGTGATTGGTTTTTGCATGTCCATGTTAATAACTGCATAATGCAGGACTGCGTTTTATTGCTTCTAGCATTTGTTGAAACTTGATTTTACATTGAAAATGGATGAAATTAAGGCCTTCACAGGCCACTTTAGAACAGATTCATTTATTTTCCCTGTGCTTGTTCATGAACCACAGAAATTGTCAGAAGATTGCTTTCCATGTGTATGAGATGTGCTTGCTACAGCAGTAGCTTAGAGACATTTCAGGGATTTCTAGGTTTTGCTGATAAGCTGGTTCTGTGACACCAGTAGCAATGTTATCAGATCCATTTGGTCATTTCTTTTGGATTTTCTCATTCTGGTTGTTTTCAGTTTTGCAATTTCTCATTGCTCTACAATGGCCTCAGGAGAACTGCTGCTGAGGAAGATAAATATAAAATCCTATGCAGGTCACACAGAGCAAAATAATGCCCTCTGCTGTTTTTTTCAATCTGTTTCAGAAGTCACAGTTTCATTCATGAGAAACATGTAAGACATATGATGGTTGTTTGATTTTGGCACTCCAAAAGCTTAGTGGAGTGCTATACATGTTTTATAATTCAGATTGGCAGCTATATATCTAAATATTGACATAATTGCATGCATTTGCCTTTCTATCTCAAAAGCACTAAGTGAACCTTTATTTCTTCAAACTGATGTCTTCTCTGATCCAATCTGACATGTTAATGACAAGCATTTAATTTTTTCATCTTCCAATTTTTAAACAAGATGACAGAATCTGTATGTAATCAAGAATGCTCACCATCAGTAAATCAAATATCAAGTGAAGCTTAAGCTTGCTTTTGTACTAAAAGTGTAGTTTTCTGGGAAACTGGTGTTTATGAGCCAATTTAGTAAGTTAAGCATGTGAGTTGCCATATTTCAGTGTAGCCTTGTTTTTTTTCATTTTTAATTTTAGGGGGGGTTTGTTGTTTGATGGGGTGTTTGTTTGTTTGTTTGTTTCGTTGTGTTTTTATTTGGGGATTTTGTTTTGAAACAACTAAACAACAGAGTGATAAAAAAGATGTCAGGATTTACCTCTCTCCTTTCTGTTTTTCACTTTACTACCTCTCAAGAAATAAAGACATATAGAATCACAGAATGGCTTAAAGATCATCTAGTTCCAACCCCACTGCCATGGGCAGGACATCCTTCACTAGATCAGGTTGCTCAGAGCCCTTCCTTGAACATTTCCAGGGGTGGGGCATCCACTTCTGCTCTGGGCAACCTGTTACAGTGTCTTACCACCTTCACAGTAAAGAATTTCTTTCTAATATACAATCAAAACCTACTCCCTTTCAGTTTGAAGACATTTCCCCCCCCCATCCTGTGACTCCAGGCCATTGTAAAAGTCTCTCTCCATCTTTCTTGTAGGCTCCCTTCAGGTACCAGAAGGCTGCAATTAGGTCACCTCGAAGCCTTAATTATGTATGTAGCATATAAAGTAGCAAGACATAATTGTATCAGAATTGTTGCTGCAGTACAACAAAGGAAATGCAACTTTTCCATTAGCACAATATTGTTCCACTGTCATAGTTGGTTGATAACTGGAGTGGAACCATAATTCTGGGGAATGTGGAGAGACTGCTTCCCAGAGAGGCAAATTAGAAGTAGTATTTTCATAGATACCATGGTGTCTCATTTTTTTCTTCAATTCTCTTCAATGTCTTTAATGGAAAAAAAAAGTTTTCCTGTAAAAAGAAGGGGGGAAAGCAGAAAAAAATTCTATTAGTCATACAGTCAACTATTATTTGGTAAAAATATATTTACTGGTGTATGTTGCCTTTTAGCAGAGAATTTTAAGCATCTTACAACAATGCAATTTGAATGAGAAACTCAATGATCTCGTATGGTAGGGAAGTATTTTAGTACTATGCTGAAAATTAATAACCCAGCTAACTTAATAAATGGAGGCTGAGCCTAGTCTCTTTTTTTTTCCACTTGTCCTCCTTTACCCCTAAATTCATATTTTGCTTTTTGATATACATTCAGGGAAAAAGCCCCAAATCTATGCCATTCATTAAATGCAATCATCATTTGCTGTTTGACAACTACTGGACTCCTGTATTTGTAAATTGTTTTAAAGACATATTTATGCTCACAATTGTGGAAGACTGTTCAGTTGCTGGCTGGTTTGCGTCTTGCTCGTGGGAGCTAGGACTTGACTGTCAGCAGGTGCTGTGAATTACTTGAGTCACTCGTTGAGCAGAAGGTTTGTGATGAGAAGATAGGCAGACTCAGGTAGCCTGAACGTTTCCATGGATAATTCTAATTACTGACTGAGTTTTCTGCTGCCCATGGGCAAAGGGCAGTTGAATCATCACTCACAAAAATTTTTTTAGGAAGGGACCTGAAGTGAATTCATGAAGCCATGCTTTCAGCTGTGCTCATCAACACAACTTCACTTATGACACCAGAGAATTTAATACACAAATTAAAGCCAAAGCTCTAATTCATAGCTTTTAAGAAAATCAATATTTCCAAACCCTTTTTTGTCCAAATCATCAGGCTTCCAGCTAGGCTCTGCCACTTTCTCATGCCAGTGAACAATCAATATAAAGTGACATCATTTAAACTGAAGTCTTAAGAGCCCTGTGATTAGGAGTATGTTTGTGCCATGGGCTGCAGAGAGCTCTGCACATCATATAAAAGAGTCTGGTTGATTTACAAAATTTTCCAGTCAGTTTCAGCTGCCATACCTTCCCACTCAGTAGTTCCAATCACATAGCTAAGGAACTAGAAATCTCTGCCTTCTTTGGGCAAGAAGAAAGAAATTCAGGAGATTTAATAAAATTTGACTCAGTACTTTCAATTTTTTGTGCTCTCCTCACCCCCTTCCAAAGGATCACACACTGCTTTAGGCAGAACAAAAATGGATTAAATCAAGGTAGTAGAAGTTTAAATATTTTAAGTACTCTTTTGTCATACTAAAACATCTTGAATTCACAGTCTTATTGCTCAATATTTGGTCTTTTTAAAATGGTATTCATATGTCTGCTTTAAATAACCTTTCTTGTTTTCGGTGAAGCTCTAATTGTACCTGTAAAAAGTAAAGCAGCACCTGCTGTACTTGTGGCTGTTGTCCCTGGAGACCTAATACATACTGTGAAATACAATGATTAGATCAAGAAATTTTACTCGTCCTCTTTTCATGTGAAATGTGTTCTTTAAATTACAACAAAAAATGGAAGTGGCACAAAGCAAGTCCAGGCTAGCTGCAGGACAGGTTGGCATTGCTAGAGGAATTGCTTATCAGAAAGATACAGAGGAATTAATTGTAAAGGAACTGCGAGTAGAATCTGCCCCTCTGCCCTTTAGACTTTGCAGATAAAATTGATGTTTTATGGAATTTCAGGTGCTCCTAGGGTAGTAGCCCTTTCTCATGACCATCAAATCATGAAAATACTTTATAAATTTGGCTCAATCAGGCAACTGATTTCCTTTGATTGGATCTGCTACGTGCAAAATCTGACTTGTGCCACAATGGCAGCGATGGCTTTAGTAAGCCAGGGTGACAGAAATGATCAGAAGTAGATTTCCTCCAGGTACTATCTGTGTTTGTAGTATTTTGATTTCTTAGAAAATACGAACAAAGAGAGCTGATGTGCCAAAGTCCACCAAGTGAGGTTTGCTTGCAGAAACTAAGACACATGGTTGACATACCCTTCTCAAGCCTTAGTGAACTTTCTGTTCTCACATGATGAAGACTTTGCTCTTCGCATCCGACTCTCCTTAAACTTAGCTGCTATAAATCACAGAGGAACAAAGATCTTTTTCAAGGCTCCTACTTAAGCATGTTGTTTTCTATTCCTCTCCTCAGAGGGCTGACATTGGGATCTCTGCCTTGACCATCACCCCTGACAGGGAAAATGTGGTGGACTTCACAACACGCTACATGGACTACTCGGTGGGCGTGCTGCTGCGGAAGGCAGAGAAGACAGTGGACATGTTTGCCTGCCTGGCCCCGTTTGACCTCTCCCTGTGGGCCTGCATTGCTGGCACGGTGCTCTTAGTAGGGCTCCTGGTCTACCTCTTGAACTGGCTCAACCCCCCGCGCCTTCAGATGGGGTCCATGACATCTACAACTCTCTACAACTCCATGTGGTTTGTCTACGGATCCTTCGTGCAACAAGGTAAGAGACAGAGGGAGGCTCTGCCTCCGAGAGAAAACCTGCATATCCTCCCCATGGCTGTAGAGGCCTTCCTCTCTCCTGCCTCCCTCCCACAGCCCACAAGGAACTGGGGGCACTGGAAAGCCTTGTGCTAAAGATTTCCTAGATATTTGGCTGTCCTGTATGGGAACCCAGGGGAGTTCAGAGCACGATGTGCTAGCTTTTGATTTGTTTTGTTACTATAGAAAGATGATTTTCCTCTGAGGAAAAAAAAAATCCATCATTTGCTGGAGAATTATTCAATATTATCAAGTGCTAAGTTCTTACCCGGTCAGACTGAGAACGCTGGTATTTGGATTTTGAACTAAGTTTAGACTAGTCAGCAGTGCTAAATGATCTTACTGTGTCTGATATTCTTTCCTCCCTCTTCTAATTTATTTCAATTTCCCTATGTAATGTTTAGATTCAAGCTTCTCTGCCCTTTCTGATTGCTTTCTCAATCCCATCTATCATCTGGTATGGCCTAGGCTGATCCCCAGTTCTGCTTATATTCCCAAGTCCTTCACAACTCTTCTGGCAGGGTTTTAATCATGCATCCTAAAGATGTCAGGGTCTGCAGATCTTGACTGTCTATATACTGCTTAGAATTCTGGTCTGCAAGTTGGGGTTGCAATGCCAAGTGGAATAAGAAAACACAGCTTAATATAAGAGCAAAGGGGTTTAGATAATAACACTCGATGACAGAACAGAATGAACACCTTCTTGCTTATCCATGTAATTGTTTCTCAGTCACTGCTGGCACTGCAGGTACACCTGTTTTAATTTCACAGGCATCTGCTCTATGAAGAGCCATGGCCACTACAGCCCCAAACTCGCAGACAGTTCTTTGTATTTTAACCTGAATTTGGATGGAGCACTGTAGGTAAAGGTGTCATATTTATGTACTACTGCCAACCACTGTGATTTAGCATTACATTATTCTTTTTTCAGAACAATCAGATGACTTCCATAAAAGCTAAAGGTATCCATGAATAGAAATTCCTAGAATTTCCTAGAATAGAAAAAAAAAAAGCTAAAATAATGTCACTATCCAGAAAAAGAAGAAAAGCTTAAGTTAAGACTTTCCACAGGAGGTGTGATTTTAAACACATAAGCGTAGAGGCATTCCTTTTAAAATTGCCATTTGCATTGAGCAGTGATGGTCAGCTGAGGAGTGCTGAAGAGATAGTTTCAGGGGGTTTGTGATTTTTTTTATAATTAAAACCAAAAACTTCAGAGTAGCTGAGACCTATGGAAGTTTTTTCAATGTTTATGGGTGGGTTTACAAAGCTCTCTTTTGTCCAAAATATCCCCAGTGTAAGTGAATCCAGCTGTGTCAGAGCAGTACAGAGGGAGACTCATTACATCTGTCTTCCTGTTAGGTTAGAACTTGTGAATTAGTTTCTTAACTGCATGAATGTGAGTCATTCCACACAAGTTTATTGGCCTGAGCATCCCTGCAGTACTCCCAACAGGAGGCCCTAAAGCTTTCTAGGAGGACTGCCCAGCTAAGGTTCAGAGGATGCACCACTGGTTTAACACACCTCAGTCTGAACAATTGTTACCTGAATTGTTTGCCTCGTGTTTATTATCCAAGAAAGCCTGTATTGCCTGGTTTCCTGAGATTTCCTAACTGATAGGTCCAGAGTAGTAGCCCACAAGGGAGCTCGTGGATAGATGCTCAGTTAGCTAAAAAAAGAAAAGGATTTTTTGACCAATCAATGAAAATGAGTGCTTAAGGAGGGCTTAGAGAGAAACCTTGAATTCAGCATGAAATTGAGGAAGAAATTAGATGTAAAAAAGGGGGACCAGGTGGCAAAATAGCAGAATTCAATAGGGGGAAAAAAATGAAAGGGAAATAAAGGATTTTATTTGAGCACATCTGCATCCACTCCCTGTGGTAAGAGGTGTCACACATGAGGGACAACTCAGTAAAACCTGCTGGTGGTACACAGCATCTGGGGGCACCAAAACTGTTATGGAACTTCAGAAAAAGAAATTCACAGAATTGGGAAGGTGGGAGGAATTATTTACAGAGAGAGAGACACCTTACCACTCTAACATGTGGATTTTCAATACAACTCTATGGAATTCACCAGAATAATGCAAAATATTCACTTGGCTCCTACTGAGTGAGGGAAAGCTGTAGACATGTATCTATAGCTTTGTTCTCCTTCAAACAACAAGCAGAACTGTCCTGAATAAGCTAGAAGGAAGAATGAAACACACTGAAAAGAACTTATACCAAAATACATGACAGCTATAAACGTAAAGAACTCAGAAATTCAGTGCAAACAAGTAAGAGATCCATTTATAATGTCAGCCTGTATTTCACATTCAGTTTGAATATAACAGAAACTATATTAGCTGAAGCGTTATTGTTTACTAATCCTTGTGATTACAGACAAATAAAAATAATGTTCATTGACAGGGCAACTGGCTATTGTGGCGATTTAGCCTCTGTTTTCATTCATCAGCTCTTCATTCAGCCATAAAACTGCAGCTTTTATTTGTTTTGGAATAGTAAATTTGTTGCTACTAATTCTGATTGGCAAATCTTAAGTGTAGCAGCATGGGGCATTTCAAATACTGTCACGTTCACTTAAGAAATCTTTCAGCAGTGGTTTAAAGCATGACAAGGTACTCATTTCTGTTATCAAAACATAGAGCCAAAGATGCTTTTATGCCCTGTGCTGACAGAAACAAAGCAGTGTGAACCGAGGATTGCTTGTGCTTTGATAGTTCTGGATTCTTTGTGGCTAGCAAGTGATTTGTGCAGCATCTTTTCTTTCTTTCCTCTAGAGAGAGGAAAAAATTTCAAGAATGCAGACTAGCTTCAGACCTGCCATGGCCCTGAAGCCATAAGAGCCATCTGCTGCAAAAATACAAGTCATTCTTTAAGGAAACTCATAACCTATTACGATTGAAACAAGGAGCTCATTTCTTCTGAAATAAGTAAAAACTTGGCACATTTTAGCAAGTAGCTTTAATTCATTGTATCCCTTTTTACTTTTGTTCAGCTTTGCCTCTGATGTCTTGTTCAAATGCTATTAACAAGTTTTACCCTTTTTCAATTTTTGAAACACCAAAGAAAAATACTGTGTCATTGTCTATAGACAAAAGTCAACACAGATAAATGCAATGGTTTTTAAGGCAGGTCTATAATTACTGTCATACTCAATTACAAAATTTAAGTATTTTTATTTGCTTCCTTAAAGGTAGGCTGAAATGTAATGTGATTGCTACTTGCATCACTTAAACTTAGGCCTTGAACTTGGCTTTCAATTTCTTCCCTCCATATTTCAGTGACCACTCCAGGCAGCATTTTGAGACTGGTAATATGGAAATATATTTTAAGTTTCCCTTTTTATTTGAGATCAGTCAAAATAATTTACATTTTTTTAAGATACATGAGGATAAAGCTGTACTATAACTCAATTAATATAAAAGTGTATAAAATGCAAAGGGAGATTTTTATTCT
>VZUA01091811.1:0-17742 GCA_013401035.1 Horornis vulcanius
TGGGTATTGGAGTGAGCTGTCACAGAGCACTTGAGTTACTAAGCAGTTCAGAAGCAGGAATTGCTAGAACTGAGATTGCCTACAAAACCCTAACTGGGTTATTCTGAAAAATGAATCAGTCTTTATGAATGAGTTATGATGTGAGAATGTAATTAAAGGACCCCTGCCTCACACCTTCACACAGCCAATTACTCACTTTGCAAATATTTAATTATTTTCTTTGTCTCCTACATCCTATTTATTAATCAGTGTTAAAGACTGGTTGTAACAATTCACAGTCCATTTCCTCCTAGCTTTTCTGAGGTATTCATCAGTACAGTATCTGATTGTACTCATTTCTATGAAACTATATTATCGTCCCTCTTTTTCAGATAGGTAGGTGGGCTGACACAAAAAACCATCCTCTAATTTTAGCTTTCCACGGTGAAATGGTAGAACTCAATTTTACCTACAACTGCATAAAATTATGTGGAACTTCAACGGTTCAAAGCCTGGTTCTCACTGAGTGCTCTGGCAGCTTGGTACTCCAACCCCAGGATATTCAGCAGGCTGGGAGCCTACTATTTGTAAACATTAATAGGCATTGTTTTAAAGTGATTAAATTAACTTCATACTGAACCTTTGTGACAGCTGTAAGGATAAAATCATATCTTCCAGAATAGCAATCAGGTGTCTTACGTAAAAGACTCTCTTGCACTTTTTTCTTATACCTTCCTACACAGCTTGCAAATTTACCACACCAAATCTTGCAAATAGCAGGATCCTAAAGAAAAGAGCCTCAGTTCATTCCTAGAACAGATTCTGAGCACAGAATGGAGCAGGGTCTGGGGGAAGGCAGTCATGTGATTAAAGCCCATAAGGTAAGGTGCTTGCATAATGCGGCCAACTTAGGGCCCCACCAAGCTCCCTGCCCCAATTCTGCTTCCTGACCTCAGGTTGCCCCTATGATTCCTTCTGCATTTTGATCATCCTTCAGACTTCATCCTTTGCATGGCACAAACCTCAGCAAGAACATTAAGGAAAGCAATGAAATCACTGCTTCTGCCAGCTTGGAGTGCTCATTACAGAGAGCCTGGCTGCGCTCCGATAGCTCTGAGTCAGGCACCTCAGTCACCCACTCCGTGGGCAGTGAGGAGCACGGGAAATGCAATTTACCTCTTTCCCAATTGGTCCAAAGTATCAAAACAGGCAAATTTACCCTTTCAAAAAATTTACATGTGACCAGAGTTTGTGGAGATAGCATATAAGTTGTCTGGGTAATAAAATGAGGTGGAAGAGGCCATTCCTGATGGCTTATGAAACAACAGGTAAAATCTAAGCAAAAACTAAGGTGTCTATAAGGCATACAGTTCTTTTTTGCAAGATCTTGGAAATGCATCAGAAAGTTTGCTTATTCCCAAGTTTCAAGTTCTGAACCACTGGAGCACTATGACTGCATAGAGATACCCTGCATAGAGATACCCCTATAGGAAAATTTACACATATTTAACATCAAAAAATGTTTCTGTACCCTCAGTCTTTGAAAGAATGGCTTAAAAATTATTTTTAAACCCGCAAAAAAGCATACACTGTATTAGATGCCAATAATGTTGTTAGGTATCATAATTATGCAAAGTTGCAATCTCAATAAAAATGTGAGTATGTATCTGGAAAAATAATAATTATCTTTGCATTAAGCCCATTGAAAAGAATAACACATTATAGGAAATATGACCTTTCACAAAAAATTAATGTGTTTCTAATTTTTTCCCCTCTTTGCATATGGAAATTTAAGGGAGTGGATTTTTAAAATACCTTATAAAGCAATGAAATGAAAACAAATCCAATCTGACTTACTCCCTTTTTCTCCACCTTCAAGGTTGTGTTTGACACAGCTGCACACAATCTGCATGACAAAACCCAAAAAACAGACTAGACATCCAGGGACAACACTGCTCTTTCAGGAATGCATAATCAAACCTCTCATTCACAAAGTCGTCATAAAAACAAACAAAACCACAGAGAAGATTTCAAAAACTTAATCATAAAATATTTGGAAGTACACAGAACATCAATTCATGCTCTAACTGTATTCCACAACATTTCTGATAAAACACTTTGGAGATTTTGTTATACGGCAAACACACCAATGCTGTCATCATCAACAACAACATAATGATACTCTGATTGTTTCCATAGTTCTCTGCATTCTCAGATGGTATTTCATTGCTTTTATTAACTCAGCTCATAAAGCTGTTGTGACAGAGTATCATATTCAGAGTATCTACGCCATGCTGGCTTACAACTGCATGTCCTGATGTATGTAATGCATGCAAGATGCTCTAAGACAAATACATTACAAGGACAAAAAGTTTATGTCCTTTTCTTTAAGATGCATGGCATATTACACTTGAGCTCCTCAGGTAGTAGACAGTTCATCACTTCTACTTGTCATGGATTTAAATCAAGGCACTAGGAATTGTCCCAAGTTAGCAAACAATTTTCTGATGAAACCAGGGATATGACTTGGAAATCCTTATTTTCTTCTCCTGACTTGTATCTCTCCTACACCATCCTTCCCCAGTTGCCAGGAACTGAGACACAATGTGAAAAATCTTCACTTTTTTCAGAATCCCCAAGGTCATGCAGAGCAAACCCAGCTTTGCCATTAACCATGGTTCCTCCAGACACTATTGGCTGTCTGCAAGAGAACCCATTACGAAACACTGAAGAGCATAACCAGTTGCTACTTGTAATGCTGCAGCCTTATTGCAGGGTTTTCAGCTCAGAATGTATTGAATTTGTGCTGACAAAGAAGATAACACTTTCAATGCTATCATAAAAGAAATCTGTTTATAACCAAAAGGATGCTTCTGCTACCCAGAACCAAAATTTCACACTAAACGTACAGGTAATGTTCTGGAACAGGAGCCATGCATAACAGATACTGTTCACTATCTTAGCAAGGAAGTTTAGTGTCATCTCAGCAGTTTTGAAATGAAACTGCTATTGACTACATAACAAAGAAGCTTTTCTTAATTCCTCAGGATATGATTGCTTTTAATCAATAGCCAAAGCTGCATGTCAAGTTTAAACACTGTTGTTTCAACACTTCTGCCCCTAGATCACATGCCCAGAAAGCAGGAGGGACAAGATCTGGGAGTGGTCACCAGTCAGGAAAGTACTAAATCCTGCCTCAGGATCCTTCCTAAAGTGGTTTTTTTTTACCATTCTCACACACAAACCAATTGAATTTCTTACTGAGGTGGTTTTGTGAGGTGTTTAAATTCCATTGTTTCATGACATTACAAGTGCCAGAGGTCACCAGCATCCCACACATTTCAAGTTACTCAACTGTGCTAGGACCGGTATTATTTCTGTCAGATTTTCCATTAACTGATTATAGTTAATCATATCATCTATTATGATACAATCTATTACAAAAGATTAGTCTATTATGCTATCATAATAGATTACGTGATTATGCAGATTATATAAAAACTGCATAATCATATAGTTATTTTGTAGGAAAATAACTATCAAAGCCTTCAGCAATGAAGTTAACTATTTTTTTTCTACTGTTTATCTCCATCACAAGTATTATCAGTTATTAAATATTAACGTGTTTTGGAATCTGTAACCAGTAGCGGAGTTTAGATTTATAAACTTTCTCCTCATACCAAAATAAGTAATTTGTTTATTTAATAAGAAACTCTAATCAGAAGCCTTCTAAAACTATTTTTTGTAGTCATTCAGCTTCTTAAAATTTGCTGTGAACAGCTTGGAGCCTGTGCTTCAAGGAGAAGCTGCCTAATATCATCGGGGTCTTCAGCGTGTTAGTTCAACCTCTCAGGATGACATGAAGCCCTAAAAATATCACCCAGAGTCTCAACAGTTTTCTGCTGCTTGGGACCTCTTGCTTTAGTACTGATATGAGATGGTTAAAATATAGTTCCTAAAGTAAGTTTTGTTCTGGAGAAATAATAGTAAGAATCATTTCAACAACAACAACCCCAAACAAAAGTAAACAGGAAAATAACCAAACCCCACCTTTGTAATTTCCCTGGAAAAGACTCCAAGCAGCCACCCACTTCCCTGCCTTACATCCACCACACCATCCCTACCAGTTATTTGTCTGCTTTGTGTAAAAATGAGGAAAACCAAAACCCTATCATGAAGGACCTGTTTGTTCCAATGTAAAGCACTACATTCTACAAAATAATATGGGCAAAATTGCACGTTGTGTTAAAGAGGAAACACTGCAACCCTGGGGCAGCTAATCTTAGCAACTGGGTGGGCCTGGGCCACAGAACCCACGCTGGCCCTCCCCAGCTGGAAAACTGGGAATGACTGTTCTGCCATTGTACACTGCCTCCATGGGAGGAAACCACTGCAGCTGTTCTCAGTGTTCAGCATTCTGCTCACTATGGACTGGGGACAGAGGGACTGGGTCAAGCAGCGTGGCCCCAAAGTGTCAAAAACAAAACTGGATTATTTTTGAGTACTGTGATTTATTATCAATGCTTTAAAAAACATAAAAAATCCCAACCATTTTATATTTGCATCTTGGATTCAATGATAGTTTTTCTCCCACAGTTTATAAAGGTACCTTTGGGGAAGCCCGTTTGAGAAATCGAAGAGGAATCCTGGAATTAGCCGGAGCCATCAGATGCACCACAGGGCGCTCTCCTTTTGCCTACCTACGCTATGGATGCTACTGTGGCCTGGGAGGAAAAGGATGGCCCAAGGACAGAGTAGACTGGTGAGAGTAACTATTTACCTGACTAATTAACTGCTGCAGATGACAAATAAAAGGACTAAAATATAAATTAGGCCTATTTGAGAGAGGGAACTGAGTTTAAACACACCTCAGCTTGCTAAAAAACTCTGAAGCACTGAAATTGTGTTTCTGTAGATCTACACGATCTTGCCTTTAGTTCAAATTCTCACTGCATTAGTACAGGATTCACAGCACAGCTGAGGTTTCTTTGCTGTACGAGAAAGAGCTGAATAACTAAAGTCTTGTTGGAGAAGCTTTAAAGTTCAAACATTGAAGATATCTAAAGGAAAAATTAAGAAACAAAGTAGCATTAAGAATTATGTAAGCATAAGAATTATGTAAGAATTATGCAAAATTCAACCTGCTGAAAAATAATTCTAAAAACCAAACCTTTCCATTTAGTACTAAATCTCAGCATACAGACTATCATCAATGCAATTTATAATTGAACATTAACTGACAAGAAGATGATTGTCTGGGTTTTGCTCTGGTTTTGTTTTGTTATTGTTGGGTGGTTTGTTTTTTAATTTCTATGCATGAAATGGAGTTACTGAGCTGTGTTGTTCAACTGTTATGTACCATAGGATTTTTACACAGCGATTTGTGGGGAATGACCAAGTAATTACTTAATAAGCATAGGAAAAACAATAATTGCAAAGTGAGAGCTCACAGCATTTTTCTATTGCAGACACAAATTCCTCAGGCAACCTAAACACCATCTACCTACTGTAATCTGATGGTTTTAGTCTACCAGGAGGAAACTGAATGAATGAATGAACGAACAAATGAATGANCCTAATTTCAGGTCCTTGTTACCTCCTCTACTTGCTTTTTTGGGCTTGCACTGACTTCACACCAGAGACACTAGAGCAGCATATTTTAATGCCTTTTTTAAGCATTAAAATGTCATTAATTCTTACTGTTCAGTTTCACAATATCATAGAAATCCTATGAATTCTTGGTGCCAATTATGACAAGAACAACTTTGAAACAATAATTTTGAGCAACTTTCCAAATTTTCAATGATAATGAGCTAACAGTTCATTTTGTGAAAGAGGCTAGGAGAAAAGCATACTCACATAAAACTGAGAATGCTCTCAAGATTCAATTAGCTCAATGTGTATCAGAGATTTTTCTCATCACTTATTACATGAAAAAGTAGTAACTTTTTTCCAGGTGATCTATTAAACAATTACCCTCGTTTGGTTCCTGAGCAGGTAATGTTTGTACACTCACTGATATTTGCTGTTTTATTATTTCACAGCTGTAGCAACTCACTGAAAACCCCACCCAGATTGTGTGACCATAAATCACCACTTCTGTTCCTCTCAGGTGCTGCTTTCACCATGACTGCTGCTATGGGAGGGCAGAACAAGCAGGTTGTCAGCCAAAGACTGAAAGCTACCACTGGGAGTGCAGAGACAACTCTGCTGTGTGTGGTGAGTGAGCACTTGGGAGTTTCTTGGTGTTGAGTTGTTTTGTTATTTTTGTCCGGTTGTTTCTTACTTCTACTAATTATCTCATTAGAAAGGTATTTTCTTAATTAACTGTAAAACTCTTAGTTTACTATCCTTCCTTTTGTGACTTTTTTTTGCCAGGATACACTGTGCCTGATTTGAAAGCACAACTAAACCAATCACCTGAATGCAGTTGCTTCTTAATCCTCCCCCACTGACTGACATAAGCAAACAAAACTGTCTAGAAGCACCTATTACCTTTTCAGAAAACACAACCACAACCACTCTCCTTTTACTCAGCATTTACATTTGCTGAGGAACTCATGTTATGCTACTCCCTGCAAGTCTCCAGCTGGAGAGCAACTACAAACAGGAGACAAGAAAACTCTAACAGTTTAGAAAGGATCTTTTCTCTGCTTAGCAGAAAATATTTCCCACTATTTGAAAGTTTATAATGGACAAGGTTTTAGCATATTTATTCCTGATCTGTTGCACTGATGGCTGCAATTTATGAATGATTTAATAATTACACTTTACAGTTTCAAACTGGAAATTAACAAATATTAATTTGAAAATATTAACATAATCCAAGTGTAAAAATTGCAACATATTGCTGACCACATTCTGATAAATTTTGTTTGATTGTTTCAAAATATACTTGCCATGCTGAGGTAAGGGAAGGACAAGGAGATCACCAAGAAAGAACTCCAAAAAATGGTTAACAGGAAAAGCAGCTTTTCTTTTACATTATTTGTTCACAACTCCCAAAGTTTTAGCAAATGCTTTTCCAATATACTCAAAGACTCATTGAAACTGTAGTTTCTCACAAGCCCTCAATATTTACAGGGTTTTTTCTTGTTATTGTCACGTTTTTGTATTGTCTTTTTGTTTGTGTGCTGTTTGGGATTTTGCTTGCTTGTTTTGTTTCTTAAATCAGATGGTTGGCCAGTTACTTTGCATATAATTTTATGCTTCTACCTAGAACGCAAGTGAGTTTGAGAATTGGTTATTATTTGCACTACAGAAATGCAAAAACCCTTACATAAACTTGTTTAAAACAAGTCTGACTTTCTGACTACCATGGTTTCAAAGCAACAGTTGGCCATTCACCGAGAACACAAAACCCTGTCATTTCATAACTCAATTTAGAGTTTGCCTGACCTGAAAACAAATGAAAGTTTGGACATGACTTCTTTCCTCCTTCACATTCAACATTTACTTTGCCCAAGTGTCTACCTCATCCAGAATCTCTACTTGCTCATTTCTTCCCCTGCCTCAGATGTACAAAGCATCTTCTCTCTCAATTAATTAATTGAGAGAATCAAACTAATTAATCACATTACAGTCCACCCTTATTTGGCTGTAAGGATTCTGCTCCTGACAATATTCAAAATACTGGCGCAGATAGCAGGCATGGCGTCAGGAAACCAAGTCCCTGGTGTAGCATGGAGAAGATAAAGTCTGGAACAATACCAGGAGAAGAACAGAAGAAGGAATAGTTCTCAGTTAGCATGTTTTGGTTTTTCATCCTATCATGTTGTTCATGCTACCTGTGCTATTGAGTAGCTCTTAGGGCAGCTAGTTGCAGCATAAACACATATACGTTAAGAACACTCCCATTTCATGGCAGAATTTGAGTTCATTCACAAAACTAAACACTTGTTCTGCTCCTGGACAAATCTCAAGCAGAGATTTGGCTAAGCTTTTGAAATGGCAAACACTCAGACAAAATGTAATCAAGGATTCTTCAGTTTACAGACAGTTACAGAGAGAGAAAAAAACCACACGCTTCTGGGTTGGCACACTGAACCCAAAATATATTGCTGTAGAAAAAAATGTTCATGCCAAGAAGAAACACTCATGCCAAGAAATCTGTTAAGTTACAACACTACAATTATAAAACAAACATGACAAGACATAGGTTTTGTCACACAAACACACCTAACTTCTTACTGAACTCCTTAATAAAAAAAAGGTGGGCAGTTTAGGCTGGACATGGAACACCTTTGCATGCCACATATATATCCCGTGTATTATTTTTAATGCTATATCCTATAGTAGATTATAAAGGGTATGTGAATGGAATATCTTCCCAGAGTCAAGAGGGAAGGCAGAGAGGGTCCCATACCACTTTCCAAAGAGGGATCATTTATCAGAGCTCCTTTATTAAAAAGCTGGAAGAGTATTTAAATCTTTATCTGTCTGTTGTATTTTCACCTGCCGAGATTGGTGATTACTGACAGGTTCTCAGTCTTACCAAAGCTGAGTACAGCTCCTGTTGCACTTGAAATGTAAGGCATTTATACAGCAAAAATGGAACATGAAGGAGCAATTCTTGGTATTCCATTTGGGATTTTTAATTTCTTTAGACTAATAGCAAACTTACTGTGTTTTCTTTCAGACTCACTAGAAGATAAATGTCAAAAACTGGCATGTGAATGTGACCGTGAAGCTGCCAAATGTTTTTCTAGAGCTCCCTACCATAGAAAATACCTTTTGTGGCCAGACTTTCTGTGTGGTGAGATTCAGCCTTTGTGTAGGTATTAGATACATGACTCTTGTATATATTTAAATCTAAGATGAGGGGGTTTTTTTGGCCACAGTAATGACAACGAATGATTTTCCCCCTTTCTTGATACTCCTTCATTCCGCCTCAGCCTCCCCACCCCAGAATGGCCAAAGTAAACATCTTTCCTCTTATTCACCTTCTCCCATGCACTTTTATGGACTAAATAGAAATCACCTTAAGGAGTACCTGACAATGTTAATTTATGTTTATATTCAGATTCACTGATTTTTTCAGATTGATAATATCATTCACTGTGAACTTTTTATTCCCCTCCACTGGCTATAAGATACAAATCAAACTCCTCCACTAACAAATCTTAGCATTTGTTAACTTTGAACTGACTGGAAAAAGTGCATGAAGTTACAGTGTCAGCACAAAGAGCCCTCTCATCTACATTAAACACTTATTACAAAGCCTAATTTAAGCGTTGAATTTCATTCACCTGGAGTAATCCTACCTGCATTGAAGAAGGCCTAATATAATCTTTTTTTTCTAGCATTTACTTTCTAAATAGAGTTTTCGAAACAGCTGCTTATTTCATATGGCTCAAATTCCTTACTCTATGTACACCCTGAATTTTCTGTAATCACAGGGAGGAATTCTACTCTTAGAACTTTAGGGCCAGATTTAAAAATGCAAATGCAAACCATCACCAAAAGAGAAACATGAAAAAAGTAGAAGTTGTTGGGACCAACTGGCTTTCCCACAAGTGTTTGATCCTGCACAGCAAGAGTTTATGAAGCTCAGAAGTGTATACACCTCATCAGGATATAAAGCTGGTTTTAGCTAGGGTCACTTTGTATTTTTAACCCTTTGGGAAGAGATATCAGTACCCTGAACTGCTGAATAATACACTTTTTTGTAACTGCTGATTTTAACAGTTATAGAGCCAGGAGTGTTTTGTTTTATATCTATTTTCACCCACCTCAACTTACTCAAAGATGCAGGGCTAAAGGACAGGTTTGCACAAGTCAAAGCTAATGACGTGTACTTCAATATACAAAAGAAAAAAACATCAAAACCCAAACAAAATAACCTCTATAGGAATAATGAAGGTTTCAAGAGAGATCTTTAATTGTGAAAAATATTCATAGGCATATTTAGTTCACATTACTGACACAAATGAAATAAAACAACAAACAAATCCAGAATGCAAGGGGACAAAGTTCTCAAAAAAAATCTTACCTTTTGATTCAGTCAAAGGAACGTACATTAACAAATGTCAATCCTGCTTACACCAAACTTTCCAGTCAATATTTGTTCACAGACATAGATACACACATTATATTGCCATAAGTAATTACAGTGTCAGGTCACTTTTCCAAAATAATCCTTTTTAAGAGATAACCCTGAATTTAAGAATTAGCAAAAGAATTCAAGAAGAGGGAACAAAAGGAGCTATTGATGAAGTCTAACTGATCTGAATAAAAAAATTTCCATGGTTATTACCACATTTTCCAAGACACAAGAAAATTCAAGTAGTCTTTGCCTTCAACTGCCGGAATTTTGGAAAAAAATCCTACTGTGTGACTGTATAGGGCAGTCACAATGCTACATGTAAAGAAGACTGAAATAAAAAACATTCTTTCAACATCAAGCCTATCCAGGAAGGGCATTCCTTTGGCAAACTGAAGTTGAGGAGCACATTGCTGGTATGAAAAGCTAAGTTCAAAAAGAAAAAGAAAGAAATCACTATAGCAGTGCAGAAGACACTGATTTTAAGGCAGGCTTGAAAATACACAGAATGCTCAGGACAGAATAAAGAAATTGATCTGACACAAACAGAGATGACTGTATGAGTTTTACATGGCTATACAGGAATGTGCTCTTTTTTTTGTTTTCAACAGAAAATTACTTTTTCCTTCATTCTCCAATTTGGAATCAGCTGGTTTATGAGTAACTTACCTTAAAGCTTTTTTGTGTGTTTAAATTAACATAATCCACTTTTTTCACAGCCACATACATAAAGAAGAAAAGCAAAGTTCACTCAAAATGTCCATTTTTAGAAGCTAAACAGCTCAACAGTCCCAATGCCAATCACTGCACTTGTGTCTCCAGACGCCTTATCTCTGTAACCACAAGATCAATGTTTATAACTGGGTTAAAATACAAGGCCCAGTAAAACAAACAATTGCAAACAAATTGAGGAATAAAAGGCCAAAAAATGGCAACAAAAAGTCCCTGGGTTGAGACTTTCCAGAAATGGCTCCACATTCTGTGAGGAATAGTCCTGTGAAAAAGGAAAGGGAAAGGCTTAGAGGAACTTTCTGGTTTGTTTTTACCCAGCTCTAAGACAAGCTAATAGGTGCTACAGCTTTAAATTACTTTGCCCTTACTCAGGTGCCTGTAAAAAACACCATTTTGCACTCCAGGAAAAGCTTTCCTAAAGCCCAGTAGTACCAGATTTGAAGAGGAGGCACTAAGTCAGTGCACTTAGACCCCAAAGCCCAGCAGGTTCCAGTGCCACATCCCAGCTCCGCCTCGGGCTGTCCCACGTTCCCCGAGCTGTTCTGGGCGCGTTCTGCCCTCTGTCGGCTGGCAAAGGGAAAACCCCCTACCCACCTAAACAAGAATTTCTCCCATGCAATTTCCAAAGATCACACCATCAATGAATGTTAATATGCTTGAACTAAGGCTGAGGTAGTAACAGAAAACAGAGATTCTGATAAATTATCAGATCTAGTATCAGTATAACTAAACGTACTGATGATTCTGAGGACTCATCCTGTAATAACTACACTGTATCATGACTACATTCTGATGTATTTAGTTCTCAGCTGACAGCTAATACCAGGCACAGAAGAGGCAGTTCTCAAGGTAAGGTTTAGTATCTCCCAGTGAACATGCTTGTTACTGTTTCCACATTTGCTACATCTCATAAGTAAAACCACCTCTAAGAAACCCTTGAAGTATGCACAGAAATAAAGGTATTCAAGAGCAAGCAGTAGCCTATGTGGGAATGCAGAGTCACATGCTGTTATTAACCTCAGAGTTTGGGTTAGACACTCATTTCAGTGAGCAACTGTGAAATTATAAGACCCTCTTCCACAAGCTTAGTAAGACTTACTTCAATTCTCCTCTTGACCAGAGCCTCCAAAAGGAGAATAATTCCAGAACAGAGAGCAACATGGCATTTACAATTATAAATCTTGATGTCCAGTAGTGCACATCTAGCCAATCCCACGCAAACTCAGCTATCAGCTGGTATGGCAAAAATAAATACTTTACAATGAATTCTCTCCATTGCCTCCAAGAAGGATCTTTAAGGTCCTGTAAATTAGGATTAAAAAAACTTAATAAATTTTCTATTAAACTGATGTAATACTGGCATATTTCCACTAGTCTTTAGTTGAAAAGCTGGGGATTTTATACACTGAAAGCAGTAATTTATATTTATTATAAAAGGTAATACTGTAGGTAATACTGTAATGCAGTAATTTCCATTAGATTAGAACATCACTTTCTGTAGTCATGTGAACTTCAGAAGAATCAGTTTCACACATTTAAAGTCTTAAAAGCCTAAAATCAATCCTATTAAAGGTAATGATTGCAAGCTTGTAACTAAAGCAAGCAGCATATTTAATGTTTTGAATACTTACAAGCAGTTTTGTGACAGTATCTTCATACTTGTCTTCTTGCATAGGACAAATTGTGTGGATGAAAGGTAGGAAAGCTTCTGCATAATCAAACAAATATAGATATAACATACTGAGCCTTGGAGAACTCTTCAGTGCATACAGAAGAAAGAGAGATTTTCCTGGGTTTACAGCCTAAAAGGTATCAGATTATCAAGTTTCAATCAGTGAAAAAATAAAACGAAAGGGACATGCAAGTTCTTAGATTTTCTGACAATTATTTTTCAAAGGGTTGTTTTTCAAATACAACAGTTCATTAAACTGAGCAGTTTTTACACAGGTAATTCTACTACTTTGACATTCCTCCTGGCTTTAAGAGAATCTTCTTTTAAAAGTATTACTTTAAATATAATTAATATATATGATATGACACACTTTATGTAAAATTTACCTTATATTCCCAAAGATTCTGTGGTGGTTTAACACCTAAAGTTTTCACACATTCCAGTTCTGCCATAATAGCTCTCCTATGGTTACTATTCTCTACACTGTAAGGCTCTTTGGTGAAATCCTCTTCAGTCAGTGTTAGGAGGAGCCTACAAAAGCAGAAGAATTAAGAATGTAAATAGTGCCTATTCACCAAGAAAGATGACTAACAAATACACAGCTGCATACTGAAACAATAAGCTACTGACACAAGGTAGTACCTTTTGGGGTAAAGAATTACAGAATACTTTGGGTTGGGAAGGACTTCAAAAGATCATCATTACATTGCATATCAAGTGTTCTACGCCAACTGCATTTCAGAGCCTGGGTTTTAAATTTCCTTCTTTTCCAGCTTCCTCTTGCCTGCTTTCTGCATGGCTCTTGGGTGGAATACATATGCATATAGCACATGCACATTTCCACAAGAAAGGAAAGGTGGAAGGAGTGGCTAATGTATCAGTACAATTTTACTCTCTGTATCATATCAGTCTGTATTGTCAGCATTTTAAAAAGTTCTTAGAAAATTTCCAGGTAGCCTGCTAAGTATCTACCACTAAAAGTATTCAAGAGCAATTGTTAAAACTTCTTCTGAAACTTATTCTGATACATCAACAGAATATTCCCACAATCTACGTAACACAGGACAGTCATTTCACAGTAAGCCACCCCTAATGAATTTATCAGTACTCCAATCACATAATAGCTGTCCTTGCCCATCAGGCCTCTTACCTTCCATTTACTTTCTCCAGTAAAAATCCTTCTTTGTAATGTGAAGCCCATGGGCCCAGCTGCTCCAGCCAGAGTATCACTTCCTCAGCAGTCCACTTAGCAACAGGCTTGTGGACAAGAAGATCATCTTCAAATTCTCTGCTACTCCAGTGATAGCCAAGTAGAACTACCTACAGGTAGATTACAAAGATAAATAAACAAAGATCCTTTACTTGCAAAGCAAATACATGAATGATATAAACACACAGTAAGAGGCTTGGCACATAGAGTCTTCCATTTCATGGAGACTAGAATATTCAGGTTATAAGAAAGTATTTTGAAGTTTTACCCACTAACTTTCATTAGCTGTGCACTGCAGTTGTAGTTCCTGACAGACAGCTCTGAAGGCCACTTTACTTACTCTGCCCAGCTAGAGTCTCTTCTGTGCTGACAATCTTTTCTCTGTGCATGTAATTTAGGAATACTTGATTGCATGCTTAAGAAAGCAAATAAGGAAAATCAACCAGATGAAACTTACTGCTACACAAGTTAAAGCTGTCAGAACGCCTGAGAAAAACCCTCCTCGAGGACTAATTCTTCCTGTGTTGCGAACTGTAGGCATCTGGTCATTCCCATATTTTTGGAAAGTTGCTAAGCTGTGTGCTACATCACTGTTTTGCTGAATATCTTCTTTTCTTTGTTCAATGGCATCAGAAAATAGCTTTTCAATAACATCCCTAATAGGAAAAATATTTGTCATTATACTGTAACCATTGAGGCTTAATATTCAGAAAAGGGACTCATTTTTGGATTTTTGTTTCCCAGCCTTTACTGAAGACTATCAACTTTGAAACCAAGAAAAGAATAGTTATTAAAGCTTAGTAAACTTAGAATTATATCAATCACTGTCAAATAACATTTTGCTTAGTTTCAAAAGCTAAAATACCACATAACTCCCAAGTTATTTCTTACATAAAATTAGAATTCTGTGTGCCACTGGCAAGCCTCAATTATTAAAAAATGCTAAGACAGCAAAAAAAAGCATACCATCAATTCTACCATCTATTTATTTAAATATTATTAACCCCATATAAAGTATTATTAACAACACAACTTGTGGGTAATTCCAGACAGCAAATAGACATTTTTAGCTTTGTTCTGCAATATGATCACATTTCTTCCAATAAATAATTCCATTACAGAAATTACTACACAATTATCCAAGATCAAGCTAACTTAGAATTATTAGAAAACAACCAGCTGAGAGATTGAGGATCCTGCCTCTCCATCTCCCAAAAAATTTAGAAGGGGGGGAAAGCCCTCCCCCCAAACAAAACTCCTCCCTCCAAACAAAACCAACCAACTCACCCCTTAATTCCATGTGCTTGAACAGTTCATTACAGACGCACAAGTTGAAAGTCTTTAGGATTTAAATTTCTTTGTGACAGTTCAGACTACCAATTATCTAAGAATATCTGCAGCAAACTCAAAAAAACAGCTTTCTGTGGTTTCATTTATGTTCACTCACCTGAGGAGGATGTTGACTTTGGGGAACCCTTCCCATTTTTCTCTGCATTCAGGGCATTCATTCTTCTTGGACGATGCCCACCACAAGGCCAAGCAGTGCCTACAGAAGCTGTGCCCACAGTTGAGGGTGGTGGGATTGATCAGAATGTCATAGCAGCAGTGGCACAGGAACTCACTGACTGAAATCTGCCGACCCAGGCCAGGAGAGGCACACGGTTCAACTTTCACCCTCTCTGTTTTCTCAAGTAAAGTCTCATCTTCTTCCATTTTTCTTTATGCCTTACTCAAACAGAAAGCTCTCTTAGATCTTCAAAGCAGATAAGGCATTACTTCTGCAAAGCAACATGAAAACAGCTATTACAGAAGTTTAGAATTGTAAGCAATGTGACTTATCATTGCATCACTTCTGTCACTTGGAGAGTTTTAAATTTTTTAAGTAACTCAGCCCTCCACAAAATGAAACATGATCTACTTTTTCAACAATATATTCATTGCCAACCACAATCAAAACCAGATTCTAGATGTAAGCGGACGGACTCAATCTCCCCGTGCTTTCTGCTCCTGTGATACAAAGTACATGAAAGTGAAACAAAATAACTCACTATGATTCACATGACTTTTGACTGTAGCTTTAATCAAGCTTTTAATCTTTTTAGTAAAAGAAACCAGTCAAAGGAAATATCATTAAAAAGTACCATCAGAAGATACAAAAATAAAATACCAGTATAACATAATGATCTAATTTACTTCATCCCTTTTCTTTCCAAGCATATGGAATATAACATTATTAACAGAGGTCAATGCTAGACATTGGTGGGCAATGTTAAAAAAAATAAAAACAAAAGTTTGATCCACCAAGTCATATGCTTCAGAATCATTAGGGATTCATCTGCACACCTCAGAAAAGCTCTGAATTCTACATTAACTTTACTTGCAGTTAGTTTGTTAGTATTACAGAAAAGTCATAGACAAGAAGAGTTTAAGATGGTTCCAAGTTTACAAAAAAAACCCAAAAAACAAAAAACCTATTTGCTTTATTTTCCTACTCCATTCTCTTAGATAGTTCATTTATAACAGCAGTATATAGTTTCTTAAGAAAAACATTGATCCAGATCACTCACTCATCACTCATGATATGTTAGAAGATACCAAGAACTAGACAATTTTCTCCTCAGGCACTACCAAAACAAAATATGATTACACTCTCCACCACCATGTGGCTTCTGCTTACTACTAACTTACCAACTTCCCATCCAGATCAAGCACGAAGAGGTAAGCAGGTAAGCAGGTAAAGAACAGAAATTACAAAAAAACCCTAAAAACGCAAGTACAGAAACAGAAAGCAATAGTGAAATTAGAATCCTCAGACTTCCTAACCTGTATTTCCCTGGCAAAGCACAGGCTGATGGCTTTCTAAAACAAACCGGAAACAGCATTTACAAGAGGAGAAAAAAACCCCAAGATTTTGTATCTGAAAACATTCTTGTAGTTTTCCTGAAAGACAGAGGCAACAGGATTTCTGTGGAAAATACAGGAAAAATATTTCACCGCTCGGTCTGCGCCAAGTAAGAGCCAGCAGCAGAATGATTGCTAGCTCCTCTCCTGTCTCTTTCCAGCTCCAGCTTCCTGCCCTCCGCGCTGCTTCCTCGGGCGCAGCAAGGCCGGGCGTTTCTTTCCCGGGCCGGGCCAGACCGGGCCGGGTTGGTGCGGGGGCGGCCCCAGCCCGATACCCCGCAGCAGGCTCGGGCCCCGTGGAGCCCCGGCTGCAGCCCCGGGCCGAGGAAGGGCCGGGCCCGCCCCGCCGCTTCCGCCCCGCGGGCACGGCGGCACCGCGGCTCCTCCCTCAGCGCAGCCGCCGGCCAACACCGCAGCCCCTCGCCTTTTTATTTCAAGCGTTTAAAATCACCGGACGTGAGCACTGCCACACTCCCATTTCTGTGAATACACGCACTTCCATACGCGTTAGAACTGAGGCACGCTTGCTTACTGCACACTACGCACCCAGGTAGCCTGCCTTCGCAGAAACCGAACAAGGTTGATTTTACAATAAAGATTCGAGGTGTAATCTTAGAAGTAAATGAGACTTCCAGGTTTGATTGCAGCGCTAATGCGTCCTGCACAGAGACTATTACCACGTAAGACTATCTCTCCACACGTTCACAATTACTTCCATCAGTCTCTGTTCCCTTACTAGCCCCCCCAAAAATGATTCGCTCTCTACAATACCCTGACAGGAGGTTGCAGCCAGGTGGGAAAGGGACTCTTCTCCCAGGGAACAAGTGACAGGACATAGCCTTACTCTGCACGAGGAGAGGTCTAGGTTGGACAATAGGAAAGAGTGATTAGACATTGGAATGGGCTGCACAGGGAGGTGATGGAATCACCGTCCCTGGAGGCCTGTAAGGACTGGACACAGCACTGAGTGCCACGGTCTGAGTGAACGGTGGTGCCTGGCTACAGGTGGGACCCAATGATCCCAGAGTTTTTTTCCAACCTAATTGATTCTGTGACTTTTTAAAGTACCTTTGAGATGTATTTTTTACAACTGTTCAACACAGTGACATTTTCTTTTAAGATTTTGTTCCAGTTTGATACAAAACTACAAGTCAAATTCAAATGACATTTCAGTTAATTATTCCAGCCTATTTCAAGAAAGAAAAT
>VZUA01091828.1:2109-24851 GCA_013401035.1 Horornis vulcanius
GATTAAATTCTTACTTCCGTGTGTGACTTTATGTTCACAAGGATCAGAATTCTATTGCTAGCTATTGAAAAATTTAATCTGAAAAAATGAAAAATATAAAGTGTTATTTTTGTGATGTGAGATAATTTCCCACTTTGCTGGGGTCTAATATGGAAAGGAGCTTTGTCCAAAAACTTAGTGTTGAATGGTCCTCAGGACAAATATGTTAATTTAACAGTGTAATTGATGTGAGTGATTATTGAGGCAGATTTCTGAATTCCTGTGTGATCCTTGTTAGATCCTCTAACCTGAAGCTTTTCTCTTTACTTACAGGATGGCCCTGAAGCTGGACAAACAGTGAAGGTGAGTGCTTAATATGCAGAATACAAATTAAGACACAATTACAAGAACTAATAAAAGATCAAAACTCATCATCTGCTGTCCATTGCTGTATTGTTAGTTTATCCTTGAGATCAAAAATCCCAAGTGTACAATAGCAGTAAATGGTTTTTATTGAAATTGCACAAGATAATGTTTACAGGTTTTCTTCATAGACAAGAATTTTCAATCAAGAAAATATCTTTTCTAAGCTGCTGGGTGTATTTATGCAAGGAAAGCCTCATGAAAGAGGCATCTGGTTTAGTTTTTTGTTTGTTTTATGGAGAAAATATTGCCCTTCCATTCATGATCTCTTTGTTTTTCTGTTTATTGCCTAATGAGTTGTAGCTAATTATAGGCAGTTAAACGGAGCCACATTATGAAACTATACCTTTTGTCTGTGCTTTCTCTCAACGTATCCATATCACATTCTTGTTACTGAAGTTCAAATCTAATGGGCCCAGTGAAGCTAAAAACCAGATTTTAAGTGTACTTCCAAAAAAAAAAAAAAAAGGTGGGAGGGTGGAAGGGAAGGATTTATGATTATATTCTCCACTTGAGTAATAACACAGATAACATCCAAGATGTCTCTCCAGCCATGTTTCACTGCCTCGTAATGCAAATGCAATTGCATGTGTAGTTAAATGATATGCCTTAACATTAGATAAAGGCTATTTTTTATGTGTAGAATCAGAGGAAAGTCAAATATGGCCATGGGTTAGCACTCTGTAAAATCAAATTAGATGTCTCAGAGAACCTGTTTGAGTTGATTAAGATAACTGTAACAACCAAATGACAGTGGATAGGAACATTTTACTTTTTTTCCAATTTGCTGTATTGACCTTATTTTTCCTTCTCCCTTTTACTGCCTGCTTTGAATATTTAACAGAGAGGTAATAGGGAGAGAGAAGAAGAAATTAGAATATCACCAAGCTTGGGATGTGATGAAGGAATGTAACATGATTTATTTCTGTACTGTGACAAAACAGATTCTTTGACTCATGACTTTGAGTGCACTGGGTGGGTTTCACGGGCAGTGTCTGTTGATAGGTGAAATAATAAGTTTAAATACTTTTGAAGTAAATTCTGTTATAATCACCAATATGATTTAGGAAGAAAATCTGAGGATTTATTTTAATATCTTGGACAAGTGTTTTCCTCTCTGTAAAGAAAAGGTATATAGGAATGGTTATATGTGAGAAGAATTATTATATGAACGAGCAAAGGCAGATGTAAAAATTCCCATCTTCTGTGATTGGGAACAGTAACAAATGCTTATGTTGGCCTTAAACGGGCAGGAACTTCTGTATTGCATTGTGTTTGTACTGGAAACAAAGAGCAGTAATTGTTTATTGCAAAATGGCAGCCACCCTTCATGCCTCCTTCTCACACTTTTAATAAACACTGGGATGAAAATGACCTGTCCTTACTACTGTGAGCCCCTAGACTTTGCAATAATGAGCATGTATTCATAAATCAGAGGTTATCAGTTTACATTTCTCCACTTTTCTGCATCATTGGGCAACACTGTTATTTATCATCATCGCTTTGGGATGTTTATCATCCAAAAATGCCAACAACTATTTTCTTCAGAGAATTTAGAGCTTTCAAAACTTCAATCAGGAAAGAAATTACTGTGATCAAGATCTTCTTTTAAGTGAACAATAGGGTGGATACATAAATAGCTGGTTTAATTTAAAGTGTTCTGAATCACAAAGTTTGAAAAATCACCTATGTGACCTACAAATAATTTATGAACCTTAAATTCAATGTGTCGTGTTTCTGGATGTGGATTTATTTGTTTTTTTTTTTTTTATTTCATGTATGAGAATCCACAATAATCCAGTCTCCTCTGAGGGAGCTTTTAATTAAAATTTCTGAAACAGACCAAACATTAGAAAAACATTCTAAAAGTAAAAATAGCAAAACATCACAATAAATATCCTAGGGAGTTTGTGGAGACTGTTTAAGTAGGGTAGGCAAGCGTATCTCAGCAGCTAATTAGGTGTAGCTGATTTTGCTTTGAATGGGGTCACATACCAGATGGTTTCAAGAGTTCTTTCCCTTTGTATTTTGTATAATTCTGTATACCTGTATAAATATAGGCTACTGTTATGTGCTACAGAGGAACAGAAATACAGGAAGCAGAAGAGTATTGACTTTTCAATTGCTCAGTGCAAAATTCTACTACAAAATGGCAAAAACTATCAGGCTAGCTAAAGACTAAAACTGAGAAATTTAGCCTGAAAAAGATTAAGGAATTCTTTGTCCACAAGAAGAAATGGTAATCCATGTACAAGAAAAATCTTGAACCTGAATATGAGTTTCAGGTCTTTCTTTGAAATGGAGATACTGAAAATTATATGTGAAATGTATGCCACATGTTGAATGGAGATACATTTTCCATGTGATTTTGGCTAGAAATCAGTGATAATATTGTCTGCCAGTGTTACATATCCATTTTGGTGGTGTGAAAGCTGCTGGTGTGTGCATTTTGTGCTAAAGCCTTTCTAGTTACCTGATGGGAAGCTGTTCATGATCTAATTGTAGTTTCATTATTGCTGTACTCTGTTCCTCCTCTGCATCTAAGGTAGCAGAGCCTGCAGGTGTGTTTTAGGGCAGCTTATGGACCTTCCAAATTCTCCCTGTCCTTTGTATTTTCGCTGCATGTGTCTTTGAAAGTAATTATACCTGACCCTAAGTTCACCAATGTTTTTTAGTATGGATGGTATAGATGGTAAGTATATATTCACCCTTTAGCAACTGAAAATAAACACATGGTAAGGGATTCTGAACCATGTCCCCATCTCAGACCATACAATAATGCAATATATATTTCTTCATAATATTTTTCACAGCTTTCCAGCTATTGTACCTATTCCAGCCCTGTCACCTATTTATGAGAGAAGCAAATTTCCTTCTCCGAAGATGGTCACAGAATTGCACACTGTTTGATTGTGAGAGGTTCTTGAACCACTCACAACAGAGAACTTGAGCATCTCTGGCACCTGAACAGTGTCAGCAAGCAAAACCATCTTTTAGCATTCAAGAGATTTTGAATACTTATTTCTTATTATTTGAGAAAGGAAGGAAATTGTGTTTAGGTCCTCCCTTAAAGACCATTAATCTCTGCAATTTTGAGCTCTCTTTTTATTGGAGAACACAAAACCCATGGTGTCCTTGTGCCCGGAATGGAGGCTGAGTTTCGTGCTGGTTCTGTTTGAGAATGCCTTAAATATCCAGGCAATTTCATGGATCAGGGAAATCAGCTCTGCATCTTAATGCAGGGCTCTTATTGCTATGTCAAGTGAGCGACGTTTCAAGATTTCCCTAGTATGTTTTATAGCCTTCTTTTCATCATCAAGTCAGCAAATGCTCTGGCTGCCTGGGTGGATGTATAGCTTAGTGTAGAATAAGCTCTCAGGTTTACCTTTTACGTGAGATTCAATCACAAGAAACTCCATGGATTCTGTACTCTGTAAAGGCTAAACAAATCAAGCTGGCAGGAGCATGAGGCAACTAATTTATCTGTGGAGACAAGATAATATTGCACAGCAAGTGTCCATTGCACAAACATGTATGAACACATCCTCTATTTTGCAGCAGTGTTGAAGTCTCCAGCAGCTCAGCACCTCCTCTGTTATCCATGAGAAAGGCCTGTTTCCAATTACAGGTTACCCTAAATAAATGAGAGAGCAAAGCTGATGGTGGCACTGTGGGTATGCGTGCAGAAATTTATTTTATATGTCGCACATTCCACTAGTTATTTTACACTGAGAAGATTGTCTCATGATTATTTTTTGATGTACATATTTTTCTTTTCCAGATGTTTTTTAATGCTGTGCTAAATCAATCCACCTGGCTTGCATTCCTCAGAAATCTTAACCTGAGCTGTGGAGCCCAGGGCTCATTTGAGCCCACAGGAGACTTCTCTTTCATCCTCTTTGTCTATTTATGTCTTGAGCCAAAGTACTGGACTTGAGTCTTTCAATTTAATCAGATCGCATTGCAGACTAATTGCATCGGAAGGATTAAATTCACTAACTGCAAAACTTTTGATGCCTCAGCTTTCTTTCCCTGCACACCCACAGACGTGAGTCCTGGTCTAATGGAGTACTAGAAACCCTCTTTTGCTCTCTTAGAACAAAAAAAAAAAAAGTGTTTGAGAAATGCAGAGATTTTTCTTATCTTTAAACAAATCTGAAAATTCAGATACAAAAAGATGTGGAAAAAAACAAGTTTTTGAAAACCAGATTTTACTGAAACGTGAACAAATCATCTCCTGTGCTTTACCCTTAAGAATGATAATTCTCTTGGACACTTGTGAGACATCCAAAAATGATTTGAGGAAGTGCAGCAGTGTCTTTGAATTGCTCTGAGAACCACACTAATAGTATTTGGCTGGAGACTATGTAATATTGTGGACAGGTAATTGGTACAGAAAATTCAGTAGTCTCAGGGCTGCTATATCTGTTTTGAGCTCAAAATTTTCTTTCTATTTCAGTACATTTAGTTTGGGGTGGTTTGGGGTTTGTGATGTATATTTTCAAAGCTAGGATTATACTACCCCTTACAGAGACAGAGAAGCAGCAGGATCATCCAGATTGTTTCTCCCCCCTCCCTTAAAGCCTTTTGCCAGCTCTATGGTTTCTACTCACTGTAAATAATAATTCCTGCCCTTTTCTTCAGGACTTTTTTTGAAAATCTGCCTTGTGTTGGTCTAAATCTCCTTTCAGTCTTTTGGCCAGACCTGTGTTTTCTATGACACAAAATAAGTCCTAATAAGTCTTTCCTTTTTCAGGTCCTTCTGTTCATAACATGCAACATTCAGTTTTTGACTGAACAATAAGCTTTCCAGAAAAAACATACTGCCATTTTGTTTGCCAGGCTTATAGATTTAAGAGGCACTGGTAAATCTTTAAACCCTTCCCTAAAACAAATAATAATAGGACCTAGAATGAAAACAGTTCTTTTGGCCCCCATAATTTGTACAGATCAGTTCCTGTACTTCAAACATGGTAATACTTGACAGAAGTAAGAGGTGTCTGTGTCCAGTATACACCCATGGAAAGTTAGAGTGATTGTTTTGAAGACTGAAGAGGATGAAAGAAAAGTGGGATTGTGGAAACAGCCTAGTGATTGATGGACATAACACCATCCTAGCAGTGAATACCAAAGGCCCCAAGGCACTGATAAATTGAAATGATGACCTGGATAATGAAGTCTGATCTAGAAATACGGGGTTGTGAAGTTCCCTGAAGGGATGGGGACTGAAATTTATGAAAGATTCTCTTTAGCAATGAATTATGATAGTTCTGAATCTAGATTGTTTTGAATTTCCAGTAGTGAGTGTCATGGAATGCTGTACCTCTGACCTGTGAAGCAGTATAATCTTCTGTCCCTGCACAAACAGAGTAGGCTGTATGGACTATAAATAGAAAAAAACAAAACCAAAAAACCAAAACCCCCAAACAAAACAGGGTTAAAAATAGGCAAGTATAAATGAGGATAGTAAATGAGATTTCCAGAGATTTAAGTTGAAGAATGGTGATGAAAAGGAAGATTTTACTATTCTATGCTAGCAGCTCTACCCTTCTTTCCTGCCATATGGATTTCTTAGATGAATGTTCTCTTTAGGTAGTTTAATTCCAAAAATATCCCCAGAGCTAGTCACAGATATTGACACTGTCTAAATTAAACTATAATAAGCAAGTAAGTGGGTTCAAATGCTTGTTTAAATTGCCTTGGCATGCAGATATTAAAAGTCCTGCAGCTCTGCTGGCCACATCCCGCTCCATCCTGGCTGGGCACGTTCCTGTTCAGCCCCAGAGCTGCCCCTGGGGTTCTCCTCTCCCCAAGTTTGGTGGGTGGGAGCTGGACCGCGGCATCTGCGGCTCTGCCAGGCGGCTGCACGGCAGGAAGGGAGGGAGCACTCCAGGAGTGTCCCTGGGGGTGTGGATGTGCCTGTCCCAGCCCCCAGCAGCCACATCGTGTGTCAGCAGAGCCCGGGGAGCCGCTGGCTGTGCCAGCAACAGGTCCAAGTGGAACTGAGCCTTGGGTGACCTGCCTAATTCCCACAGGGAAGGGTTCAACACTGCCAGGGCTCTCCACACTCTGCCCCTCTGCAGCTCCAGGACAGCCTGCTCCTACTTTAACAAAAGATTTTTAAATATAATTTTTTAGGGTTTTTTCTTGGTATATGTTCAGATATTTACAATTTTTTTGTGACAGAATCATCTTGAACAAATCAGTCCTTTTTTTCTCCAATAAACAGAGTTACATTTCAAAATGAAATTATTTCTAGTGAAAAGGTAGAAAATTTTTCCTCTGAAAATACTATAACAGAGTATTAGACAACAAAAAGTCTTTCTTTGTGAAAACAAAACCTCCTTTGGAAATGCTATTTTATTGAATTGACATGTTTTGACCAGAAAAACCAATATAGGGAGGGGTGTTGAGAAATCCATGACATGCTGCTCTTTATTTGCCCCACAATGACTGAGATTAGGATCAAAAATCCTCAGTTTTAATTAGAAAGTATCTTTCACTTCTTTGTTCCCATGTTACAGCAATATGTTTTGCATTTAAAGCATTCTCTGTGTCAGAGTATGTGCAATCAATCAAATGCCACTCTTGAGTACAGGTCCTAGAAATACGGTATTGTACTTGAAATGTAAAACCTTTTGAAATCCCATGCATGAGGTCTAAAATCATTAATAGCACAGTCAAAGCTGTCTGATTAATTTTTGTGTGGTTAGTGTATGAATTTCTTTCCAAGCTCCATCTCATCCATAATACTTTTTCTCTTTGTCAGTCTTGTATCTTATAAAACTCTTCATCTAAAAGGGAATGCTTGGGTTTGTTTTGTTTCTTTTTTTTAGTTTTGTTATGAAACAATGTTTTCAGCTAAAATGTAATTCATCAAGAAACGCACAAAAGTATTATGATTTAATTCAGATGTGTAACTTGATGTTTTTCTGTGTTTTGTAGTAGGTGAAAATTGTTTATTAAGAAAGTGTTGCAAAGCTAGATTTCAGTTAAATAGGTTTCTGACTAACTTTTTCTAAAAATTAATATAATGCTTTAAAATTAAACGTGATGTGTCTGTGCTCTGATCCCACGTGATTTTGCATATTTGTCTTTGCATTCTTACCTACCAGGTACCGTTTTGCCCAAGATCCACATAAAATGCTGACCACAGATTAGAAGGGATATCAAAAGGTCATGTGCAAAACAGACTTCTTTGCTTCATGCCAGTGCGTGCCTTCCACAAGCAGGCATTAACCCACACTTAAACTGTTTCCTGGTTGGGTTTATTGGGTGTTCTTGCCCAAGGGCATTTTCAGTTGAGTGATCTGTGCTAAGCTGTGGTGCCTCAGCTGTCTGGCTGGATGCTGTGACAGGGCAGGATCACGGCTCTTGGTGCGTGGTAATGACCCAGTTTGGGCTAGACAAAGGCAACCCACTTATCAGAGCCCTGGCTGCCTTATCAATGCAATAAGAAAGAAGAAGTTGGCTCCATATTTTTTCCCTTGAAAGTCACCTCTTCTTCTGAAAATGAAAGAAGTGTGTACCTAGAGCTGTCCCTGAAGATCTCCAGAGAGCCTGCACAGCTTGGAGGAGTTTGCTACTTGAAAATGCCGTCAAAGAGTGTAGTAACATTTTTGCATGTAATGTCAAGGGAATGGAGGCCTTTCCTAGCCCTGTGTTCTTGTGTCACATGAAAGAGCTGGTGGTTACACTGCCCTGTAATCTGTGGAAAGCACTTCTGCAATATAGGGATATCTGCCCTAGTCCATTTTATTCTGTTTTGGCAGCACCATGTTGACCCATGCAGGACTTCCTTTCTTAGAAAGAAAAGTCTCTGCTTGAAGTGATTTAGAAATGGAAAACTAAGGTTAAAATAATAGAATAAAACTTGCTCAGCAAGCTCCAGAGAGGATGACAGGGTGAAAAGTAGGTAATACTTTTACTGTTTAAAAAAAGGCCAATAATTCAGGATACTGCAGTGTGTTCTACACTGGACAAGCCAAGAGCTTCCTGCAAAACAGCAAAACCCTTCTCCCAAGCCTCATTTGCCCCATCTCTCCTGAAAGCTGCTTGGAGTGTCCTCTGGCAAGACCACTCGTACTGGGTTTCTGCTCACTCCTACAGCTATGCTGTCCTTTGAAAGAATTTGAACTATGCCCTTAAAATCCAATCTCATGGAGCTTTATCAGATGACCCCTCCTTAGCTCAGCTCCTGTGCTCACATTTTACCTTGACCTTTCCCTTGCATGCAGGGCTGGGGGTAAAACCCTGCACTTGTGAGTTGCAGCTCTGCTGGGGACTCCCCAAGGCAGCATCTCAGCCAGGGGTGGGTTTGGAACTCTGGACTCCCCTCTGGTTGGCTGGTTTGCAGTTTCAGTGTCAGCTGCTGAGAAATTCTTTGTTACTTGCGCTGTGCTGCTTTTCCAGGCAGGTGAGGTGCAGCACTCCCTGCAGGGAGGAATACCCAAACCTTCCCTTTTGCAGAATTCTGAGTGTCTCCAGGTGGACTGTGCACACACACACACATCCCAAATGTTAGGAGGTGTGCCTTTAAAAAGAGAAAGGAATAGTCATGAATCAAAGCCTGATTCTTCTGTAAATGTAGGAGTTACCTGGTAAAATCAGGTTGAGAGGTTTGGCCTCTTCTCAGCTTTGGATCACATAAATGAAATCAATATCTATGTTGTGCAGTTCAGCAAAGCTGCCAGGCTTTTTCTGGAGAGAAATTCCCTGTTTGACTGGTAGATAACTTGCCAGTTCAGGATTAGGATTTTTTAAATAAATTATTCTCTGTCTGAATTAGGTGCTGGTGCTTGGGATTTTCTTTCAATACATAACCACTGTTCAGTCCCTTGCTTTTGAAGGAGAGAAAAAATATCGTTGAAACTTCTGCATAGTGAGTTCTGTAGATAAAAAGCAACTCTGAGTATTTTAGTAATGATGCCACAATTGACATAAATTGGGGAAAACCAAAAATAATCTATCCACAATTACACTGTCTCTTTAATTTACAGACAGAAAATGTGAGGAGAAACTTTAATTCCCTATATTAACACAGTTACCTACTTTGGAGATAAACTGTTCACTTTCAGAGAGGTAAATTCACTTGTAATAATTCATTTGGCCAGCTAAGTAAAATTCATATTAAAACTCGCTTTTTTTAACATTAGGTCTCCACACACATTTTCTTTTCCATCACTCTGCCTTTTTCTGGAGTCTCAGACTAAGATGTCTCAGCTCTTCCCACGAGTTCTCCACCCCTTGCTAGATGCAAAAGACTGATAATTTTATTTTACCAACCAAACTGTTGTGGCAAAAGTGATTTCAAGAAGGGCCAAGTTGTTATTCTTGTTTTGTTGAGCGAGTGAAGGGGCTGGGTTTGGTAAGAGCTTTGTCCTTCAGAGGCAGTGCAGGGTCACTCTGCCTTGTTCTTACTCTGAGATTTTCCTTTGCACCCTGTCTTGCCCGTGCCTGGCCCTTCCTGCCTTCCATCTCTTGTGCCGTGAGGTTTGTGCAGGGTGTGGAGGGGATCCCGGGGAGAAGGGCAGCACGTCCAGGTGGGAGAACCTGACAAGCTGCTCCCTTTTGCACCATGGGTGAAACCCATGGGGGTGAGGCCCCTGAGGATTGATGCCAACAGGCTGGGTTTGTTGGCTTGGGCTCAGCTCTGGGCTAAGAGCCCTTCCCAGCAGCGCTCAAAGCAAGGAGCAGGGGAAATCTATGCCTGTGGTAGAAACAGAGATTGGAAAGATATCCTGTGTTTGCTAGGTTGCCCAGGTCTTTGGAAGGAGAAAAATGGTTTTTCCTTTGGTAATCTCCTGCATTATTATCTTTGACAAACCAAACCATTTTCTTTTCTCTTCCACTCATAACTTTTTGTGAGTTACCACCTTCATTGCTACCATGAAATCTTCATTTCATGTCATCTGCCTGGCATCACTGATCCAAATTGTCTCTGTGAGAGGCTGAAAGAAAATCAACTAGACCAGATGGAAAGTGCTCATGTGAATGATTGTCTTGACCTTATTTGTAAAGATGCTAAAATATCTAATGATGAATAATTCTTCTAGCTGATTTCATGAATGTTGAATTTCTCTGATTTTAATTATAATTTTTCATATTAGAATTAAAGACAATGCCCAGCGGTAACACTATCTTTTTTTTCTTTTTAATGGATCTGTGAATGAGCTTTATTAATTCTCCATTGAGAATGTATAGAAAAGGTGATATCAGTGTGATATTTCCTCACCTGGACTTTCCCCTCAGGTGGAGGGGAGTTATCTTTAGGGAGTGGTCAGTCTGCCCAAATTGAGGAGTGGATCAGTTCACACTGCATTTAATGAATCCTTTTTTTTTTTTTCCTGCAAACAAGTCATCTCTGTGCTCAACAAAAGCCATTCTTTCAATTGTGCCTTTTGGCGAGGTCCCCCTGAGTTAAATTCAGAACTATGATCCAGCAGAATGTGAATTTATAACCTGTCTTCAATTGTCTGAGCCTGATGTAAGTAGCACAACCTTGGTGTCTGGGGCAAGATTTTTCTCTGGTATAAATGGTTCAATTCCCTTGTGAAAACATGTGAACTAAATCAATGGGGCTTTTTCCATTTCTTTACAAACATTTTTGATCCTACAACTGTAAGTAATCTTTTGATTTCATATAGTTTATAATTTAAGCCTACAGTTATAAGTGATATGTGTAAATCTAATAATTCTGAAAGAAAAAATAGCATTTTGAGAAAATAACCTATGAAGCATAATTCAATATAACATTTTTTATTTTTTCTTTAAATTTCTTTCACTTCACCTGGGGAAGTTCAGTTATAATACTATAAAGTACAAAAATACCCAAACAAAAATGAGAAAAAAAAACACAAAGAAGGAAAATACCAGCATTTATTAAGTTCTAATAAACTCCCCTCAGTGCATATATCCATTTAGTATCTTAACATTAACATTAATGAGAATTATTCATGGATCCTGGGGAGAACAGGCCCTGTTGTTTTATTTCTCTTCCTTGTTTTGACTACTAAATCTTGTCCTGCAGTCAGTTCTATAGGGCAGAAAGGCATTCCCACTGCTCAGTTGTTTCCTCTGCTTAATACATGCAGTTTGAGCACCTCCTTTAGCATAGTGAAGGTAAAAAGTTCATAAATTTAAAAAAAAAAAAAAAAAAAGCTAACAGAATTTGTGGACACACATAAAAACAAGGAATATGCAAATTAATGAATTAATAGATTGCTATTGATTACCAGTAAGGCCTAATTAAATAATAAATTTTTCCCCACACAATTACTTGTTTCATGTTATTAAATGATCAAATCCATAACTAGTTTGGAAGCTCAGCCTCCTATAATTAAGAGAGAGCAAAGTTGTGTTTTGGAGCAACTAAGACAGAGGCAGGGTCTAGTTACATGGATTTATGATTTAATTTTCTGTGTAATCTAATTTAATGTAACTATTGAGTTTCTAAAAAAATGAACTTTGATTAGATTTTGTTGACAAAAATAAATACAAAATATAGGGTAGTTTATTCATTATCAGCTGCATATTGAGAAAATTGGTTCATGGGTATTGCTGTACCTTAAAGGGCCTTTTCCCCCCCATTTCCTCTGCTTTCAGCTGTCCTGCACAGCAGTCACTGATCCTTCAGAGCCCATCCAGGTGCAGCACATTCCAAAGGCAGAAAATCAAGAGGATACGAAACTCATTTCTGTAAGAAACTTAATTCATTTTGTATAACTAACAGCTTCATCACTTCTCATTCGTGGACATACATCAGTACTTCATAGCATTAAGTAGGTGTAAGTCCAGAGAAACGCTGCATTGGAGAGGGAAAGTAATAAGCAAATACAGCTCTTCAGTTTGGCATACTTTCACTTAATTGGGAGCTTTAAGGGCAGATCCTGGGAGCAGGAAATGAGTCTTTGAGCTAATTCCCTTCTGCTTGGTGCCCAAGCAGGGCTGTCCCGGGGGGAAAACGCCTGGGGTGCGATTGCTGAGGCGGGGCTGTGACACCGCGGGCTGTGACACCGCGGGGCCGTGACACCGCGGGCTGTGACACCGCGGGGCTGTGACACCCCGGGGCTGTGACACTGCGGGGCTGTGACACCGCGGGCTGTGACACCGCGGGGCCGTGACACCGCGGGCCGTGACACCGCGGGGCCGTGACACCGCGGGCTGTGACACTGCGGGGCTGTGACACCGCGGGGCTGTGACACCGCGAGGGGCTGTGACACCGCGGGGCTGTGTCACCGTGGGCTGTGACACCGCGGGGCTGTGACAGCCAGTGCTGTGATACCGCAGCAGTGTGACACCGCGGGGCTGTGACACCGCGGGGCTGTGACACCGCGGGGCTGTTACACCGCAGGGCTGTGACACCCAGTGCTGTGACACCGCAGGGCTGTGACACCCAGTGCTGTGACACCGCGGGGCTGTGACACCGCGAGGGGCTGTGACACCGCGGGCTGTGACACCGCGGGGCTGTGACACCGCGGGCCGTGACACCGCGGGGCCGTGACACCGCGGGCTGTGACACTGCGGGGCTGTGACACCGCGGGGCTGTGACACCGCGAGGGGCTGTGACACCGCGGGGCTGTGTCACCGTGGGCTGTGACACCGCGGGGCTGTGACAGCCAGTGCTGTGATACCGCAGCAGTGTGACACCGCGGGGCTGTGACACCGCGGGGCTGTGACACCGCGGGGCTGTTACACCGCAGGGCTGTGACACCCAGTGCTGTGACACCGCAGGGCTGTGACACCCAGTGCTGTGACACCGCGGGGCTGTGACACCGCGAGGGGCTGTGACACCGCGGGCTGTGACACCGCGGGGCTGTGACACCCAGTGCTGTGACACCGCGGGCTGTGACACCGCAGCGCCCTGGGGGCTCAGAGGGTGCCTCCCTGCTCGCCCCGTAGTTCTCAGCGCATCTCAGGACACACCCCCGCACCCATTCAGTGGCTTCAGAGCTGCATTTCGCTCGGGTTGGCTGGGCTTGCCTGGCAGCAGTCCCTGGGGTGTGGGGGCGAGATCCTGTTGTGCTGTAGGGCTCTGCACATCTGTACAGCCGCGGTGCGCGCTCCGTCAGCGCCGTGCTGGGAATGTGCTGTCGCTGGGCTGACTCCCCCAGCCGGGCTAGGGGAAGGGCTCAGGAGAGCCCAAAGGTGTGGGCAGAGCACTGTTCCAGCTCGGCTTCATTCGTGTGATGCCCCGGAGACTTTGGCTGGTTGCTGCCCATCCCGTGCCTGAGGCCAAGCTGCTGCCCTTGTGCGGCAGCAGGGGGATGGTCCTGCAGAGAGGGATGGCTTAGGGATACACGGATTCACTCAAAACTCTCAGCGTGGGGATTCGGGGCCCTTGAACCTGCTGTGTGTTGGAAAAGCTGACATTGTCCTTTCTTGAGAACTGGAAGGGCTTCCTGTGCTTGTTCAGTACATGTAATGTGTGGACCCATTTTTAAAACCCCTCTCCCATGTATTTCCATTTTCTTATGATTAGCATGTTGAATTTCTATATGAATCTTTCTATTTGTTAAACACCTGGATACATAAGCAAAAAAAAAGTTGTTCTGTAGTGGTCTGCCTGGGTGACTCTGTAATTAGCAGCAGATTGCAATGAATGACATCCTGTTCCTTAATGGTCAGGGCTGTGTTTTGCTTATGTTGGGTTGACTTGACCTCAGGAGGTCTGGACTGGCAAACAGATGTCAGCTCCATTCAGCAGAATATCTTCTGGTCACTCCAGTGAAACAGGGAATATCTGTGCAGAAGTGAAAGGCAGAATATTTGCAGTTAAGTGAAACATGCAAACAAATTTCAGTATGCAGGCAAAAGACAGGTTGCAAACCCTATTGAGAAGTGATAAACTGCTGTTAAATGTTGTAATTATCCCATGACATTCAGGACTGAAACTTAAATAAATTCTGCTGAAAACGTAAAAAATAATGGAGAGAGGTAATATGCTTTAATAAATTAGCCACAGAGTAAGAAAAAAAACCAGAGCACAACAGAAAATTAATATTTATCTTTTACCAGTATGTAACAGACTTTGTTAAAAATTGTCAGAAAGTGAAGAAGAGTTTGTTAGACAAATTATAATTTTAATTGCAGACGTAATTGATTATACACAGCATGCTCATTAGGTTAAGGGAGAATATGAGGCAACTCTCAAGGTCATTACAGTAATAGATATTGCAGGCATGTAATTTGCGATAAGCTGGTTCGTGAACATCTAATTGCTCATTCATGGCAGTGTGTCTGGCACTTTTACTCCCCAAACACCTCTTTGTCCAATTTATTTAACACCCCTTAATATTCCGGGGTCAAATTTACTACAGGAGGCATCAAGCAGTGAATTTTCAGCCTCCAAATTATTACACCACCTCACCCTTTTTGTGCCTCAAAGACAGAGCACACATTACTAAAAGTTAGTGGTCTGGCGCTAAGCAGGGTACATACAAATAGAAACACTCACCCACAGAGACAAGTTAGGATTTCTCATGGAAAACAGCTGTTCCCTGCCCTCCCCAATGGCAGTCAAACATTGCAGTAGGATGCCAAAAGACATGTTCTTTTTAAAAAATTGCACAAATTAAAAAGGCCTTTGTATTGTTCCCTGAAAGGACACATGCTAACAGTGCTTGTTAACTCTTTCTTTATTATTTGATTTCATTGCTTTTACACAAAGTCATCAATATTGGCTGTCTCCTTGCATGAATATTACTTGGAATGTCACTCCTCAGTTCTCACAGGCAGACAAAATAGAAAGAAGCACTTAAAATGTATATCAACTATGAGTGACAACCATTCCTCACTTTGATATAATGCTTTATATTCTTAGAGAGAATGAATCACTGTCCTAATTCTTGACATGCAAATAGTTGAATCCAGACAGCAGCACCAGGGTAGGATTGGAAGTTGATGCCAAACATCCTGAGGTTCAGGTTGACTGATTTTCTACCTCCTCTCTCCAATCATTCCATCTTAACACAGGATCAAGCTGTCCCAAGTAATCAGTGCCATCAGGTCATGCAGCATTGCAGAGTGGTGACTGATGGAAGACAGCCAAAGTAATTCCCCTTAGACTAAGAAGAAAGGAGAAAATGCAATTTTTGATTCAAATATCTTTGGCTGTATTACAGGAATCAAAGATTTTGAGTTTTGGTTAGGATTTGCTTTTACATTTTTTTAATAAATAAACAACATGGCTCTCAGAGCAGTATAACTTTCCTTTATAATAATTACCTTATCTTCACTTGACATGACAAAGTCCATAATTATCTATTGTCTAATGCTGAAGAGTGCAACAGATAAAGCTATAGATATTTATTCATACACCAAATGAATCCCAGTATGATTTCATATTATTTTTTAGAGTCAGAGGTTTGAAGTACCTCAGGTAAATGATTCTATCTAGAAGAATCGCTTTCCATCTACTGGCTCTAATCTTGATGCTATGGTTTTGCTCTTTAAAGAATTGTCCATAATATGTATTTGCTAAACCTCTCCTTTACCATTTAGAAATTACTGTGTTGACTGACTGACTGACTGTCTGATTAATAGTGCAAAAATAATCCCCATGTTCACCAATATATATCAATCCCTATAACTACCTTGTAGATTGACCTGCCCAAAAAAATTGTTATGCAAACACACTGCCATCTGTTGTGTAGTTATTCTTCAGTAATGGAACATAAACTGGGGATATGTCAAAGTAATTTAGTAACTCCACAAATGTAAAATGAGACTTGGTAAATATAATGTGTTACACTGAGTTTATAAACCCTTGTCATATGCAACCACATAACAGGGATACCCAACGTCTGCAAGTCTGGCTTGTTTTATTTCATCCATCAAATGCTGATGTCAGATCTAGTTGTAAGGAACATGATGTGAATTATAATAATTAATTTTAAAATAAGGATTTAAAATAAGAATTTTGTGGTTGATACAAAGCCCACTAAAAATTCCAGGAAGAGCTGAGCAATTTATAAGACTGTCAGTGAGTTTTAAGCATCTTCATTTAATGAGTTCTGAGTGTACATTCACATTTATACTGGTGGTTGTGCTACCTGTTCAAGAAAGACTATGTGAATTTATCACTCACTTTAGCAGTGAAGACAACAGTACCCAAATTAAACAGATATATCCTAGAAGTAGGTGCTGTTTTTTAATTGGAGAATTACAGTAAACTCAACAGATTAATGAAAAAAATTGTTAGTTGGATTCTGGTTCTGTGAATGCCGTTCTCAAAATGGTGTTTAGAAATCCTGATAATTAATGAAGAGGTTTCAAATGAAACATTTTCCGGTATCCCCTCCCTTTGCTAATTTCCATTTTTTTAATTAAGAAAAGATAAATTCAATCCAATTATCGAAAATTATGTTGGTCATTATCTTGAATGAAACTGCAATTAAACTCGGTTTTCACAAGGAAAGAAGAGGTTATCTTGTCACAGTGTAGGTGCAGGTGTCCCTGCCTTGGGGCTGAGGCCGCTGTAGGGCCAGGTCCTGCCTCAGACCAAGGAGCTGGCTTTGGCTGGGACTGTGCTGAGAGACTTCTAAGTGCCCTCAAGAACTGGAGCCCAGATCCCACTGGGAGCAGTCCAAGTGTTCCCTGCCTCACAGCAGCTTTTGTTTAGACAACCAGCAGGGGATAAATCCCCTTTTTCCTAAGCAGAGATTCCCTTTCCCAGGAGAACACTGGCAGCTGAGGTGTCGCTGCGGGCTGGGTGTGGGGTGATCCATTCCCCTGCACCAGCTGCTCCCCAAAGCGCTGTGGGATCCAGAGCCAGGCTCCTTGTCTGAGCCTGGGCACCACGGCACGGCTTTTATCCCAAAGGAGTGGTAATTTCCCTGTCAATGGAGGGTGACAGGGTGGGGAGAGCTCTGCTGGATCCTACATTGCTGCTCTGGGAGTCCCTGGGGCATCTCTCCCTCCTTTGGCCAGAGGCCTGCCAGGCAATGGGCAGCAAGAGTGGGAAGGTCCTGGGCTTGAAAGAGCAGCAGAAACCCTGCAGTGATCTGTGAGAGCAGAGAGAGAGCATCCCTGAGGAGCAAAATTGAGAGGAAATTAATTTCAGGGACAGTGACCCCAAAAAACAAACTGAGCAAGATTCTTCTGCATTTACCAGGTCTCTAATTCGACCCCAAATAATCTTTTTCCTTTTAAAACAAACAAGCAAAACCAACCAAGCATAAAACCAGGAGATAATTTTATTGAAAGAATTAAGGAGGGCGATAGGCACAAGGTTATTTAACTGCTTACATTACTCAAAATTCTGTACCTGAGCAAATGTAAAGCAACTGAATTTATTCTGTTTTCTAGCCAATTTTAACAAACTAATTTAACCCTCTACCTTATGTTAAACTGCTTGACAGTTTTCATATTAGTTTCACCTTAGATTTCACTTTGATTATTACAGGCTTGGCTGCAATCGTTGTAATTACACCTTCCCATCCTTTTCCAGAAATATAGAATGTGAAGTGCTTTGCACTTTAAACTTTTCCTATTTATTGTTCACATCCAGTTGGATGTACTAAGAAGCATTAACATGCAAATAATTATCACCAATATTTGATATTCATAGAAAACAAATGCTAAGACAGTTAATACATCAAATATGAAAGAGGCTTTTAATTCAAAAAAGAAAAAGGATTAAAAATATTAGCTTTTTATATAAAAAAGCATTTGCAATGATTATAAATTCTATTGAGCTTGCAGAAAACTTGAGCTTTGAGTTTGCAGTATCTCTTATTAATGTTTAGCCTCAAGAAAGAGTTTATAATAAAGGGACTTACGCAGACAACAGATAAATAGAAATGATACAGCCAAGAGGGTTGCAGAGCCCTGGGTACATTTGTTGTCATTCTACCATGCTGATTTCCATCAGAGCTGCTGAATATGCTAAGAGTTATGTAGGAGATGAAGTGAAATGCAATATGCATTGATAACAGCTAAGGTTGGAATGCCAGGAAATTATTTTCTTTTGATTCTCCTCTAAATTTCTTTTCCTTGTTATAACTTCCTGTGGGATGGAGCAGGTTAGCCCTGCTCTTGCAAAGTCAGCTGCTTGGTCTAAACCCGCAGATCTCAGTGGAATGGTAATTGGGAGGAATCTAATGTGCCGTAAAACAGAGGTCAGTGTCGGTAATCTGGTGTCCCCTGCTGGTTTTAAAAACTGAGAGTATCTCCTGCAGATGGGAGGGAAATGTCTGTGTAGGCACAGTGTGCCTCGTGTGGCTTTGCTGCTCCTGTGTGCTGGTTTCCAGGTCCCTCCGGGTGTGATGGGGCTTTAGTGAGGAAGTGGGATCGAAGCAAATCATCTTTGTTTTTATAGGAAGGCTGAGCTGAGTAGTTTGCTCCAAGGTGGCAAAACAAGACAAAAACAGAACAAAATTAAAAAGGGACTCTACCATTTGTTGCAGACAGAATTTGGTTTATACTGGGAGGCAGTACATGAAGTTAGAGGCTGGGAAGGGAGAGGGATGGAGCAATGGAGAGGGATGCAGGGCTGAGATTAGGTGGGAAGGGCTGGCAGGATCTTGTCTGCAGATTGGGTTGGATGTGCCAAGGGCTCAGCAGGGAACACAAGAGAGGAAGCTGAGATATTTGGGCAAGGTGTGCCACCATTTAAAGCCAAATCCTTGTAGGTTTGGGATCAGACCACTTGGAAATTCTGTGCACATGTGTTGAGTTGTGTAAGTGTCCCTAAATAACATCTGCTAAAAGCGATCCTCAAATGAAAAATGAAAACACACCAGAAGTATGAGCAATATCAGCACTTTGTTTTCACAGTGTTTGCAATAAATGCTTTTGGTGTTCTGAGGCTGAACTAGGAGAGTTCTTTTTCTAAATAGATTTTCTTTTTTATAGCACAGTCAATAAATGCTAGTAACCATAATCTCTTTCCCTAAGTGTCATTATGTTTTATGAATTTTTAATAGAAATTAATCACTGAAATATTTAACTCTTAATTAATTAATTACACCAGTAATTTACAGGCAATGCAGTGTGATGCCTGTTAGAAAAAATTATTTAATAGGCTTTTAGTCCTGCCGTTGTTCTGCCTTGTCAATGAATTACTTAAGTTTCATTTGTTAAATGAGTTAAGTCAATAAAGTTCTTTAGCTGTTTTTCAGAGAGTGAACATTATTTCCAGATAATGTATATCTAATTCTCTTTTTACTTAAGTCTATCTGTATTGGCTAGTGTGGGTTACTATTAATTAGCCCTTCAAAGCAGATTAGGCAGGAAAGATCGTAACATAGCCATACGTAAAAGGTTCACAGTGACAGAATTCTTTAATTAGGAAGTGTGGGTTAGTGGTGAGCAGTGTCCTCAAACGGATTGCCATCTGTTAAATTAAAGCTGATTTCCTTCATTTGCTTATGTAATGTTTCTAAAGAAAGTGGCTCTTTTTATTTATAGAAATTATATATTCCCTTTCATTATTTCCTCTTAATTGATTCTGCATTCTGTAATTAGTAAGCAATGAAAACGCAGTGCAGGAGAAGAGCCGCAGTAATGGACAATATGACCCTGTAGTAATTGCCACATGAACTGTAGAATATCATTCTGCTTTAAAATGTCCCTTTTGAAGTGTTCAGATTAAATGAATGGAAATTGAAATTCCTATTTCCACAGGAATAAGCGGCATCAGTTTGCATCCTTTTTTATTAGGTTACAGAAAACTCTGGAGTGAGCCTAGATATGCAGCCTTTTCTCTTTTAGCTTTTTTAGGCTAAAGGACAAAGATTCTTGCTTTCACATTCTTTCACAACTTACTGATTTGGTTTGTAAATGACTGAAATAATTACTGGGTCACTTAAATAATCATAGTGTGTTGGGGGCCAACATAAACAAGAAAATTCACATAAGAGAGATTGATTTTTGGGAAAATTTTCCTAATACTCAAGGACATCCTAGAAATCTTGGAATTTTATTGACATCTTTGGAGTCCATAGTTTTGTGGGTTTGCTCCTTTGTGCAGCAATTTTCATGAAAGAACATATATCTAGAAAAAAAAAACCTCCTTGAGCTGAAACTCTCTTTTCCTTCTTTCTCTGATTTCTTTTAAAGAAGGAGTTATTTGGTCCTGCAGTAATGGCTGTGGAGGGAAGACAATTAGCACTCAGCATCTGATAGACTGCACTGATAGCTGTGTAGACACACCCTTTATCACCAGGGAAGGAAAACCCTGCTGTGGTTGTCAGTGGTTGCAGTAATGAACTCAGAAGTTTGTACCTGATGGTGGGCAGCTTCTGTTTGAAGCATGACATCTGTGATGGCACAAGTTACAAATTATAGTTAAGTCAAGGATTATATCTCCAAGCTCTGCAGTTATCGATTGCCACGTGGGGATATAAAGAACACTTCTTTCCTCCCCTGGATAATATAGATAATTAGATGTGCTGTTAAGAGATATTCAGCTTCTGCTGCAGCATCTGGCAATTGCCAGTGCCACAGCAAGAGATTGGCCCTGATGGATTGCTTGGCTGGCTTGGGTGGGTGGTGGCACTTTTGGCATGCAGGGTGTCACAGGGTGGTGCCTTTCAGGGGGCTGGTGTTAAAATGAGATGTGCTGGATGCCTTTCAGAAAGGAGCAAGGAAAGGGACTGAACTTAGTTGAAATTTACCTTGTGCTAGAAAATCCCTGAGGTCTCTTCCACTGTAGATATTCTAGGGTTTCATGTGGGCTTTCCTTCATTTGTGCAATGTAGATATGTTAATTTGTGCATTATGTATTGAGAAATGGATCAATTAAAAGCATAGAAACAGAATTAATCAGATGTTCACTTTATTTATGAACATATGTTCCATATTATATTTCCACTGGGATAGCTAATGAAACTAAGTCAGAAAAAGAGCAGTTCCTAACATGCTCCTTATATGTTCTTCCATCTCTGCTTTCAGTTAGAAACAAAGTTGTTTCTAGTTTCTTTGAATTTCTTTTTAATGTGGTACTTGATGTAGCAGTAACAAGCAAGAAGTACTATAGAAGTCGCTGCAAAGCTCAAAAACATTTCCCTCAGCAACAAGTTTAAAAGTAACAGAAGGAAAAGCCTCAGAAAGTTTAATTTAAAAACTCAATATACAATCCCTGAAGATACCCCCAAGAGGATAAAGGAATCACTGAGGAGAACAAGTGCTAGATTGCAACATAAAAATATTCTACTTTCAAGTTATCTCACCACAAGAGGGTCTTTAAATTGGAGCAGATAAGTTGGGCCTGTGTCAAACCATGGGCAATGCATTAATGGCAGCTTTTTGGTTTGGTTTGATTTTTGTCCTCTTGTGTGTTAAGATCTGATGGGGGGAAAATGCGCAGACCTGATACAGAACAGAGAAAACAAATGGAAAGGCAAAAAAAGGCTTTTATGTTGCTAGTAGAAAGAATGTATAAAAATATGTGTGTAGGTAATATTTTCTCTAGCACTTATTTTCTAAATTCCAAACACACTTTGCCTTTGAACCAGACAGGTGAACCACAGAGAGAGAAATATATTGTAATTTTCTTCTTATAGTTCCAAACTCTTCCTGAAAAGGCAACAAAGCAACTCAGCAATTTTAGTGCCAGATGCGTGAAAAAAAGGTGCATATTAAGCTTTCTTTGTTAATTAAAAATTGAATACGAAGGTTTAACTTTACAAATATCTTCAAAAAAGGTGGTGTCTTGGGACAGGGTGCTGCTAATGCACTCAGTATTGGCCTTGGATGTTGTTTTGTTTGAATGTTAACAAGGTGATGTTATACAGGAGTGAAAAAAAGGTACACCAGGAGCAGATAAAAGAACATTTCAGTGCATATCACAGGAAGCAGTCCTGCAGGGGTAGAGGTCCAGACAAGATGACTTAAGAATTTTGTTCTAGGCCTAACGCTTATCTTCCTATTTGAAGTCTATTGCATTTATGTCAATTTAATGAAGCTTAAGTTTAGCACCCCAAGCGAGAGGTACGCAGAAAGCGCTCGCACATATTCACAGCAAAATTCAATTAGGCTGCTGTCTACAGTCCACAGCCCAACACACCCTGCAAGGCAAAGTCTCTGCTGAATTTGCATGTGCTCATCTCTGTAAAAATGATTTAGCTGAGGCATGGTGTGTGTTGCAGTGTTTAACTGACGCTCCTCATCTTTCTCCTGTAGGCCCAAACTGTTCAAGGTGACAGAAGTCAGAGCTGCCTCTTTGCTATCTCAGATAAAAAAGGGGAAGCTGTTTGATCAAAAGGAAAATTCTTATCATGGCATGCTGCTTGTTCTGTTTGTCTTGTATCTCTTGCAAGTCACGCAATGGCTTGGTTAATAGGACTGGATTTGCGTGGCAAGGTTTTGGTGGCAGGGTGGGGGTGCTATGGGGGGGG
>VZUA01091833.1:0-12062 GCA_013401035.1 Horornis vulcanius
TTTCTCTTTTTGATTAAATATTAAACATATATGTGAAGGAAAGTATCAGGAATATGAAAATGCTTTAAGAATTTTTCTAATCATTAGGTTATACAACTTTAATAATTTTGTTACACTAGCACACTACTGCAACTGCACTGTATCTATAAAGAAATCAGCAGGCTAAAAGAACAACAAAGCCACCTTGCATTTTCCCATGCTGAGCTATTTGCTAAAATGTTTCATCTGTGCCTTTTTGTTTTACCACTAAACCAGCAATTTACACATCTGTACCCTACCTGTTATAGCAACATAAACTTATCACAAACAGAACAGTTCCACTGATTACTAAGTACAGGGTCCACATAGAAAAGTAAAGAGTTTTTCTCATCACTTTACCCTGAGATGAGCTCCATAATCCACAGGCTACACTTCAAGAAAAAAAAGACTTTCTAGTCTGAGGTAGAGTTTCAATCTATAATTAATCTACACATAAATGCCTCACTGTTTCTGGACAGACTTGCAGGAGACATTTTAACTGCACATTTTTAACCAGGTAGGGCTATTAGCCACCAAAGTGAAGCACAATTGCAAGAAACTTTCTGTCCTCGGTGTCCTGGAGCTGAAAATGCTCCCTGAGGCCACCCCTAACAAAGGAACCAAGCTGAGCACTTCCTGCCATGAGTCTCTGGTCTCATGGTGCCTCTTCCAACTCTCTTGATGTAGAACTAATTCACAAGCTTCATGTTCCATATTTGACTTCTTATGATCAGTGAGTGAAACCAATAATACACATTTTGGTTATTTTTTTAATGTTTTGTGAGGTTGTTCATACACAAGAAATTACAAGTAATCAATCCCAAGAAATTACATGTAACTGGGGAGGAGCAAGACCAGTAACCTCATAGGAATGCTTTCAGAGGTTAAAAGCTATCCCATGAGATCAAAGACTACAAAAGATTACTAAAATAAAACGTAAAATTCTGGTATCTTTTCACTTAAATTAGCAGAATAAATTTTATTGTTTTATAGGTCTAAATTATTTACTCAGTTTTGAGTATTTCCACAGTCCACGATAGTGACAGGAAAGAAAAAAATCCCCTGAGCATCCTGAAAATATCTGACCATCATTTAGATGCAGTCTTTCTCTAGAGAAATTAATGTAGCCTTGAGAAAAACAAGAATGCTCAAATTTATCTTATAGGTATTCTTTGCTTTCCAAAGTCAGAGCAGACCATTAAATGTGATTCTGTAAAACCAACATCCAAAGTTGCACTGCTTCTTAAAGAACCAGGATGGAATTCTGTACTGGAAAAGGAAAAAAAAAAACAAAAAACCCACACTTCTATACCTTCCAATTTTTCATTCCACTAGATGTCAAAACGAATATAAGAATCTTTCAGAAGCCAGTTTTAACATATAACTAAATTGAAGCCCCGGGGATAGAAGTAGGCCACGGACCAGCATTATTAGTTTTATTTTTAGTTAAATCACATTTTTGATAGGACTTCCTGACACTGAAAATTTGGATTCTTAGATATGCTTTACATGTGACTTGTCTGTTCACTGTGATATTTATGGAAACCATTTTTAAAAAAATTTTAGAGACACTAGAATAAGTATTTGATCTATGATTTTTATTGTGTTATTAGAGCAGTCTCTATAAAGATTATCAGGAATATATTGACAACAATTTCCCATTGTTCTTAATATGTCCATTATAGTCCAGGTGATTAAGGATTTACTATTCCATAGCCACCTATAGTTATAGACAATCTGCTTCCCTGCACTGTCCAGGAGCTGGGTGATAGTCTTGGACAGCATTCCTACTCTTAGGATTGATGAAACATCTGACACAAGCACAAGAGATCTAGTTAATTTAACCAGCTCTCTCCTGACTTTGTGTTTATTGTTGTTTTCATACTTGCAGCACTGTGCAAATGCATGAAATGAAACAAACCTATGTTTGTGTGATTTTTTTAAATGGAGGAAAACCAGAGAAGTCAGAATGTCAGCTCTGTCATTCAGCATTCAAAACTGCAAAGCTGCTGGAATTCTTTATGTGGTATGGTGATATTCTCAAGCAGAAAAACTCAGAGAATTTTAGATATTCTTTTACTTGAAATTCTCATTATTTTAATGTCATCTTTTTCAATGCTGTGGTTTTTGGTTTTTTGGGTTTTTTTTGCATACAATAAACTGCAAGGTCATACAATTTAAGAATCATTTGTTGGAAATGTTGGAAAATTTCAAGGAGCTTTTTTCTTGTCTTCACCTTAATCCTGCCTGTGTAAGGAAGAACCACAAAACCTAGAGGGCCATTTCCCAAAGGAAAGAAAAGCCAAAACAGTGCAGCAAAAGGTAGAACCTCTGTCTCAGAGTCTGGTACATCCTTCAGACAGTCAAGGGAAATCTGCATTCCAGTGCCACGTGTGTGACTGGGGACAGCCAGGCCCAGCAGCCACTTCCTCTGCCAATCAAGGCAAGAGCCAGTTCAAAGAGGAATCTTTTTCCAATTGCACACCATCAGGAGAGAGGCCAGTGATAGGTTAATCTTTCCTACACAAGGCATTCCACAGGTTTTGTAATTTCTGACAGTTTGACATCACAAGTGGCACACGGATGGAGCTCTAGGCTGGAAAGAGGCAGGATCAACACTACATTAGGAGGCTAAACCTAAGTGCATGTGTAAGGAGTGATTATACTGTATTTGACTCTACTGGAGGTAGAGCATAAAAGTATTTATTTGGATTTTTTAGCATGTTACCAGTTGATTCCACAGGATCAGACCTCAGAACTTCAAGACAATCCCTCTCTCGTGTTCCTGTGTCCATGTCCCTTCACAGCCCACAACCTTCTGGGAAAATGATCACAGAATCACAGATTCCTTTAGGTTGGAAAAGCCCTTTGAGACCACGAGCCCAACTGTTGCCCCAGCATTGCCAAGGCCATCACAAACCCATGTCTCACATCTACACATCTTTTAAAGCCTTGCAGGGATGACAATTCCACCATTTCTGTGGGCAGTCTGTGCCCGTGACTGATAACCTGTTCAGTGAGGAAATATTTCCTAATTTCCAATCTAAACCTCCCCAGGCAAATCTTGAGGCCAATTCCTCTTATCCTATCACTCGCTACTTGGTACAAGAGTCAGACCTACACCTCCCCTACCACCTCCTGTAGGGAGTTTTGGGGAGTGATAAGGTTATTAGAGCCTCCTTTTCTCCAGGCTACAGAACCTCAGCCTCTCCTCATTAAACTTGTGCTCTAGACCCTTCACTGGCAGCACTGCTCCTATGAAACAAGAAACTCTGAAACAAGATACATACTTATTAAGACCAAAAGGGATCATTAGACCATTTTAGCCTGACCTTTCATAAGCCATGTCAAATATTTTTCACCAGTTGCTCCTGCACTGGGGCCTAATAACGTGGTTTTGATTAAAACAGGCCATCTAGTAGGTACCCACATGGAAAAACTGATCAGGCCTATGAAGTGATAGGAGTGCTTGAACAGTTAGTGAGCCTTGTTGTTACAGCTATGATTTATTTCTAGTCAGAGTCTTTCCAGTTTTAATGACAACTCCAGTTTCCTTGGCTCTGTGCTACAGCGAGTGTAAGCAGAGGTTTCCAAAACAAAATTTAATTTAGAACCACAAAGTAAATGCTACTGCTATAAAACTGAACATCTTTTGACATGTGATTTAAAGTGCCAGTGGGATGGAGCAGCTTTGGGTAGTGGCAGTACAACTCCTGGCATTTTCATTCTTGCTACATGGGATTGATTACACCTGTGTATGGCAAATGCCAAGTGATTCCTCTAAGGAACGTGCATGTATAGCCCTTATACACAAAGCATGGCTTCTGATAGTGGACACAATCAGTCTGGTACAGACTTAAACAATTTATGCTATGGGACATTCCCAAAGCGGCTGAAGACCACTTCATCACACAGACCCATTCCCATTGCCCTATAATCTTATCAGATTTCAAGATCTGATACTCATATTCTACCCTCTAACAATGCCACAGCAAACCCTGTCGTTGTTTGGTCTTGCCTTTATTAGACCCTAAAAATACAAGACCATTTTGTGCATTGAGAAAAACTTTGTTCTTTGTATGTTGTTTATTCAATTTTAAAATAAATGAAAACTAGGTTAGAGTAGTGTGGTGCACGCCTTTTTTTTCTGGTTGGGCAGCTCTTTTCACTGTTAGGGCTTTTATTTCATATTAGCACACAGAGAACAGCTCTCATGCAGTCGGTGCTCTGCAAAATTGGGTAACAAATGTTTTTGAAGTGTGGTCAGGCAAAGTCCAAAACCCAAGACTGCTGCACATTTTCTATATGAGGATTCATTACTTATGTGTGTGCCTTTCCATGCCAATGGTAGGAAAAAAAGGGTTAACAGGCAGCAATCATGTAAAGGAACCCTCACACTTAATAATGCTCCATAAAGATCACACACAGGGCTTTAGGTGAAGGAAACTTTTACAGATAAGAGCTAAATACCAACAACCCAAAAAACCTTCTTTCAACAGGACTAAAGTGAAAAACAAAAAATAAAAACCCAACAGCAAGTTCATGAACTTCTTTTCTTCAGTGAAACTAACAGATGGTTCATCCAGTGGCAGAGCAGCTATTTACCTTTCCTTTATGGAAACAGTCGCTGACAAGTTCTCCCACAGCTGAACAGCTGCTCCTCTAACCCAAGAGTTAGACTGGCATGGGGGACTAATGAGCAAAGATGTGATCAAAGACCTGTTGTTACATCCACAGAGCTTTCCTACAGACATCTGAAGGGTTTACTCCAGGTACCAACAAAAGGACAGCTAACAGAAGTGCTTGTCCTCTCCAAGCTAAACTATCACTACCAAAGCACTGTGAAGTGGAAGATTAAAGAGGACAGCAGAGGTGGTTTCTGGAAGGCCCAGGGAACAGCAAAATCTATAGGGAAGAAATCTAGTCAGAAAGGGAAAATATTTGTTTGACACAGAGAGAAGAAGCAGAATCATTGAAGCTGCTTGAACCAATTTCTCAGCATTAACAAACTGTACTCACAAAACAAAGATTTATGGATATCATGGACATCCAAAGAGAATAGGGTTTGACCCTGCAAGCACACCACTTCTCCCTGACATTTTCTTTTCCTTTAGGACTTGTAGTGACAGAGAATTGCTGTCACTACAATTCCTGGTAACCTATTTCATTGCTTCTCTATCCTTAAAATTAGGGGGTTTCCCCAATGTCTGGGCTGGTACTTTCTTGCAAAAGTTTACTGCTTTACCATCCTAGTACCACACAGACTATTTCTTTCTCCTTCCAGCACCTGGTTATCTATTTGAACGCTGTTCTTATGTGCTCTTCACACTTAACAGTTTGAAATAAAGCAGTCCTTGTCTTCTCAAACAAAAAGGCAACTCAGCATTCTGGTGCAGCACATGTGGCCAAAGAATAAATAAATAATAAAGACATTTGGCCATCCACGTTTCCAGGTGATTCTGCAGGGACATGCTGCCCTCACACACCTTGGAGGCTGATGTTTTATTGTGGCATCAGGCATGTAACAGAATTATTGATACCAACAAGATGCTAAAGCCAGCAGGTGCTGAAGGTAGCTGGAAGTGTCTGTGACACCAACATGTGCGCTTCACACCTTGGCTCTGCTGTTCTGTCTGTCCCTTTGCTTGAACATGGACAGCAAAACAGAAGGGCCTTTTCTGCTCACCCACAGCAGGGGCTACAAGCAAACCACGCTCCTCCTTGTCCTGCTCTTCCACTGACTGCTCCCACAGGGCAGGAGCACACCCCTCCAGCCCCTGGGAATGAGGGAGCACAGGGAGCCAGCGAGAAGCTGTGATTCCAGCCAGGTGGCTCTGCTGAGGTGGCACCAAAATCATATTCAAATTATTTGAATTATTCAAATGCTTTGTCCATCAGTACCTAATATCACCTCATTTTCTTTTCTCTTTAACAGCAAGAATGTCAAACTAACCATTACTTAAAACATTCCCAGAGCCTACAGAATTACTAAAAATGCCTCTGATTGAATGCCACTACTGTATTATTCATTCTCCAGGTTTGAAAAAATATTCAAAAAGAACCCTTATGACCAAAATAAAAACTTTTTTTTTTTTTCTTTTCGTATTTTACATCTAAAAATGTCATTGAAAATAGCATTTGTTTTCTGCTTCTCATGTTTATTTGCTTTTTTGCTTAAGATTTTATTTCTGTTTCACCTTCTTTCAAGCTGGACGCTAAGATGCGGTCTGAGGTAAAATTTAATATGCACAATAAAATTTACCATGTACCTGAACAAAAAGTCACTGCACCAAAAACGGTCCAGTCCAGCAGTTTTCCAAATGATGTAGGAGAAAAATAATGGGGCAGAGTAGCAGAAGCCTGACCCTATTCCCATAAGACTGTAAGATTTATCACCTACATAAGCAGAATGCTACAGAAAAGAGATCTATTGACCACAGCAATAACTCACAGCCCAGTAAAGCTAGCTGAGATGCTAGGCTGGTATTTGCTGATAGTACCTTTATTATGTGGCACTCAGGTTTGTTTTTTTTAAATAGCTCTGCTCAACAAGTTACTGTTTTTAATATTATGCACCACCTACTCTTTTTTAGACCAGCCACTTATTCACAGTACTGTTATTCAGGAGAGGGGGGAGCTGCAGGGAAGGATTTATAGGAGTGGGGATTTACTGTTTGAATTAAAAACTGTGTTGTCGCAATTGTGGATTTCAGGAGAGGGGGAGCTACAGGCACATGCTATCCTGGTATAACAGAAATATTACTCAGACAGAAATATGTTTGCATAATACCTTGTATTTGAATAGAATATTTACTGGGGAAGTGAAAAAAAAAAGTCAGAAAACTGCTACCACTTGCAATGCGTGGATTGAATTTTTTGCTGTTTTGTGTAGATGTAGGGAAATGCTCAGCTGGCTTTGTTTAGCAGAGCATTTCTTCAAGGGCTTGCAGAGCAAGGGCCCAAGGTCCTAGGCCATGCTCCAACACTGGAAGATGACACAGAGGGCACTGCCATGGGAGGAGCTGTGTCAGAGCCCTGAGGGCAGCGCCCTGGGGACTGCTCCGAGTGCTGAGAGAGGAGCTGAGGGGAGAGCTGAGGAGAGAGAGCTGAGGGGAGAGCTGAGGAGAGAGAGCTGAGGGGAGAGCTGAGGAGAGAGAGCTGAGGGGAGAGCTGAGGAGAGAGAGCTGAGGGGAGAGCTGAGGAGAGAGAGCTGAGGGGAGAGCTGAGGAGAGAGAGCTGAGGGGAGAGCTGAGGAGAGAGAGCTGAGGGGAGAGCTGAGGAGAGAGAGCTGAGGGGAGAGCTGAGGAGAGAGAGCTGAGGGGAGAGAGCTGAGGGGAGAGCTGTCACAAGCTGGCACTGGCCGCCTTTAACTCAGCCATCAGCCCTTGACTGCCACCTGAGCTCCACCTGTGCCTGCCCCTGGGGACTTCCCCCCAAACAAGACCCCGACCACGGGCTTGGCACCCTAGCCCATTCCTAGGATTATCCTAGAGAAATGTGGTTTTCTTCCCTCAGCCTTCACCTCCAGTGCAGCTATTTTAGTGTGGCAAGAGAGCAAAACACAAATGATTGACTGAAGAAACAATCCAGCTCTCTATTCTCTTCCCCATCTTCAGATATGCTTCCTGTATTCTCTCAGGATTTAAAAGAAAATGCAGTGCTTTTTGGAAGTCCTAACCAATCCCAAGTTGTAAACAAAGCATCTGTTTATGTTTCGTTAAAAGTTATTTCAATTATTTGTGCAAGTACCAAATACTACAGAATCCTAACAGAAAGAGCAGCAGCTTTATCCAAAATGATTCTTAGGGCTAGCTGCATGAAAATATACTGACACCAAAGCACAATTGGGGACATAGTCTGAGCAAGGACAATGACAGTGACAGAAGCGTCAGCAGTTCAGTGGAAGCTGAGTCCCAGATCATTCCTCAGCTCATGCTCTGGTCTGAAATTACTTTGCTTTTCTGCACAAAGCTCTACTTTCAGCATTCCTTTGAAACAAAAGCAGAGCGACAGGATGAAATCAGGAAAGCTCCTCTCTGACTATCAAAGGTAGACTACTTTCTAAATTAGGAACAACAACATTTTCATTTCTAGCGTGGCCTGGTTGCAGACATTTTGAATTCCTCCCAAATGTTCTGCACAGCTATCTTTGCCATACACCAGTAATCCTCGTCAAGAAGCAAACCCTGGGCTCTGTTCTCTGAAACTCTGAAGATCCACTTGACAACACAAGTCATGCATGTGAGCAGATCGATGCTCACTAAAGGGTGATGTGCAGCTGAGTAATGGCCCAGTTTTACTTTGGCCTATAACAAGGTTTGAGACCAAAATTTCTTTCAGCATAGAGGTTCATATTTCACACCAAATAGAACCCAAACTGAAAGAAAACAAAACAAACAAAAAAAAAGAGCAAACAAAAAAACCTGAACAACAAAACCCCCAAAACCGGCAACTGATCTTTGCTCATGAAAATATAATTGCCTCAGGTAAAATCAAGTTACGTAATTAGAACAACAGAGAAAAATTCTAGCACACAGGGTCCATCTGTTGCCATGTGCATAAATTCTCTATGACTTGCCAAAGTAATTTATCCACCCAGAACACACATCCAAGCCGGCCAATATCTAGTACTGAGCAGAAAGGAAATTTAAAGAAAGGCACATCATTTATCATTACAGACAGCTCAGCAATATTGTGAACAGGGAGCACAATTTCAGTGGAGGGGGAAGAGGGAGTGGGAGAATGAAGATTGGAAATGCTTGCTGAGCTCAGAGCCTGCTGTAACAGCCGCCTGACATCGGGATCTCAAGGGCTACTTCCTCTGAGAAAAGAGGAGCACAGAAAGCCGTGTCTTAACCATTCAACCCTGTCCCAACACATATTGTAATTCAATGAATTGCTATTTTGTGATGGGGAAACTTGCTGTCGGAAAATTTTCGACTGCCCTTGCATAGCTTGCAGTAGAATTTAATGTGAAGAGCAAACTCACCACTCTATGGCAGTCTTACATTAAGCCTGAAACCTTCCAGAATTAACAGCTACAAAGAGCCCACTTTCATATGCTGAATGTAAAATCCTACCCCTTCCTCTCCTCGCTTAGAAGAGTCCTTGGCATGGGGGCTTGTTGCAGTTATCAAATACAAAAGCCTGTGACAAATTTTCAACACACTTCAGATTTTGAGGTTCCAAACTGTCAAGGCAAGAGTATATTATTAAGGGAAATTTCACTGTTTGATTCATCCCCAGCTTGATCAATGAATCAAGTTTAGATTAAAGAATATACTGACACAGGGATACAAACTTCACCCTACAGAATCTCATTTTACATTAAAATTATGGGAGGTTTTAGCTCCTGGCATCACAAAAGCAGTCCTGAATCCATGAACAGGCTGTGAACAGTGCCTTTGTGAGGCTTCAGGCTCCCCAGGGCTTTTCCACAAGACAGCATGCTGTTGTCCTTGATGATGCATCAACAGTGACGCCCAGTGAGATACTTGGAGGCAAGGAGGACGTAAGGCAGTTCCAGTTAGAAGAGGTAATAGGAGCTGTGGGGAGTAAATTTTACTGGAGGCAGATTTGAAACAAGTAGTTTGGGAGATGTCTGTATTTTCAGGAGCTATTTCAACTGAACTGCCTCCAGCAGTCCTGGATGAAAGCACGGTTGCAAGCTGCTGGATGTGAGCCCTGGTTAGTCTGCTCCTACCACACTTTACAAGTCTTATTCAACTTCCTAAGTGAGCATAGTTCCTTCTGCTTCCCCCTCTTTTTGGAGATGCTCTGGCAGAAACAACCCTCCTGCCTACAGTGAGACATTCACCTGTCCTGGGCTGAGGAGGAACAGCAATGTGTGCAAAGTCTGGGATACAACAGAGTTCTCTTCTCCTCCTCCACGTGTCCCAAAGGAATGCGTTTGCAGCTCCTCATTTCTGGGAGCTCCTTGACTGAGACACAGCAATGGCATTGTCACTTCTCTGCCACAGAGCTGAATGCAGAAAAATCAGCCAGCTGCACAAGAAAAACTAGATTATTAAAATGCATGTCTTCAGTCATGCTGGAAAACTTAAATAACTCTCCAGTAAATATTTTAACTATCATGAGATCCTGGAAGCCTACAGCACACTGAAAATGAGACAACAAATTAAGGACCAGAAAAAGAAGAGGAGGAAAGAAAATCAGAACCCAAAATATTCTAGCAGTGGAACAAGTGACATAGCGCTAATGAAATGTTTCAGTACAGGGTAAAATAAAAGGGCAAAGACTGAGCAGGGTCCTGATTATTCCTAAACCAAGACTTACATCTGCCCCTGCTGAAAGATAAGATCCATTCTGTCTTATCCCTGACATGCCAGAAGTACCTCAGGAAGCAAGACGGCATTTCTCTCCTAGTTACCATCAGCCTGCATCCAGCAAAATGCAATAGTGCTGCTTATTTCTGATCAAGAAGGCAAATTAAACCACCTTTCTGCCTAAAGTTCAAGGAATTCCACTTTTAAGAGTTGAGTCTATCAGATTTAAACAGAAACAACAACAACAACAACAACAACAACCAAAAAACCAACCCAAAACCCAAAAAACCCAAAAAACCCCCCCAAAACAAAACAACCCAACCAAACAAAAAAGAACAAAAACCAGAACCATAAATCCCAAAACACAATAAAATTTTTAAAACAAACAATAGCAAAGCACTCCCCCACTCCCCCAAAAAAGTCAAATAAATCCCAACCAAAGGAAAAAATAAAACCAAATTCACATCAGAAAAAGAACCCATAGCTCTTTTCCTCACACCTTGATCCCTTTTTCAATGGGATATTGACAAAGCTGGTTAATTTAGAAAAAAACTAAGTTCAGAACACTGCTAGTGACATACAGTAAACTGTTCCTGAGTCAAAGGAACTTTTAACATGATGGAGGCAGAAATGGCCTACCAAAAAGAGAAAAAAAAGGAAGAAAATATTTGTTTGTCAGTGGCTTTCCTAGAGAGTCAGAGATCAGCCTGGCTTTTCCTGAAATAGGCTGTAAGTTTTCACACCACTGACACTTTGTTAAAGAACACATGGAAAGGTTCAAACTGAAATAATGCCTGAAATGAAATAACTTGACACCGTGTCTGGCCAGGGTTTTAAATAGTTTGCACAGTTCTAGTTAGGACTCTCAGCCATGTTTGCTGTCTGAGGGGTACGAAATGACATGTTTTTAAAACATGGAGCATTGGCCATTTTTGTGTTTCTGGCGCCATCCTTTTAAATTTCATGAAAATGGAGTGAAAACAACCCAGACTGGTTTTGAAATTCCTATTGCTACCTGTGCTTCAGTTACCCAACATATTCATGCAATAAATACTTAAATGGGATAATTTTCATAAGGGAAGGTGAAAATTGTCAGAGAACCATAATCAAGGTGGCAATGTGGTGAGAATCCCAACTCACACAACATCTACCCCAAGGAAAGGGTCATTTTGCAGGGGGGCTTGTGCATGGCTTCATGAAATAATCATTCCTAGGGCTGAGTCTGCACCAGGGCTCCTGTTCTCTGTCAGGGCAGGTCTGAAAAGGCTCCTGTCAGAAACCAGATTTACTTTAAAAAATCACACCATGGACCCACAGGCTGGAACCACGTTAGTGCTCATTATGGCTGCTTCTCCCAGAAACATGTAAAATGTGGGGGTTTTCACCCCTGTTAAGGTAACTCATTTATTTTGTGTGTATCAAAGCAGGGCTTGGCCTTTTGGTCCTTGTCAATGGTGCAGTTTGCACTGTGCTCTCCAAAAGCCTCACAGAGCCAGCATCCTTTCCCTGCTATTAGGGGGAAACTAGTGCCAGTCAAACACGGACAGTGCAAGGGCTGAGCTCCAGCTCAGGAATTTCTCAGCCACTGACACTTCTATAACAGAATTAATTACTGTCTATACAGCCCAGTTGACAGAAAGCCTGGGCCCTTTGACAGTGACATGTCAAAATACAATTCAGCGTGGATGTAGTAACACATTCTGAAACTGGCCTCAACTAGAAGTACATCAAACATCAACTTAAAAAAAAAAAGAAATC
>VZUA01091833.1:12099-26496 GCA_013401035.1 Horornis vulcanius
AAAAAGGCAAGTCTTCTTTCTCTTGGGCTGAGCCACATTTTTATTTTCATAAAAGAACAGTCCGCTGAATTTCACCTAAAATAAATAAATTGTTGAAACAAGTCATTAATCCATTCTAATGTAAAAAGCATAAGTGTCATCTAATGAACACTAGAATTAAAGGGAGTGAATTTAAATTATTTCTACAGAACCTACAGATGTTGCAGGCAGGCTCAAGCATATGTTTTCAGTTTAGTCATTTTACAGAGGACACAGCCATAGGTTGGCTTAGCTGGAAAGTTAATTTTTATTCATTATGCTTAGCCCTAACATATTTGAGCACAGGCTCATTCTTTGCTCTGGATATAACTGAAATCATAAATGGAGATGCAGAAAGTTCTTTGTTCTTTATAAGGTTCCTAGGAACAAACACAAGAAGCTGTTCTGCAGCAAAGACTCAGACTTTTAACAAGAACAACTTTTGCACAATACTATGTAAAAGCTAGAAATGAAAGAGGGGCAGTATTTTAACATATTTTCAGAACAGATTCTTCCTATAAATCTGAATTGCTGCAGTTATCTGATACAAACTTTGGCAGATTTTTAGCAGACCAGATGTCCACAATAAAATGTTATTTAATGTATTAATGAACAGTTTCCAATATGCAAATCACTCAGTTTCTGCAAACATCTTATGGACAGCTGCCAATATGATGGGTGTTCTTTTCAGCAGAGCAGAAGTGGCCGTAGAGAGTCTTGGGTTTCTGGCAAAAGCATCATTAAAATTTATTCATTTCAGAGTAGTGCATAAGGAACATGTTTATTTCTAGCAAATAGTCTAAAACCATAATAAAGTTAAGTTATAATAAAATTGGGAATAAAATCGACAATGCTTTCAGCAGCAGGATGTTGAAGCAAGAAAAAGCAAATTATCCACAGGATGCTTAGCAATTGCTTTCCACATAAATTGTGTGAGGTGGCAGATTCCTAAGTGCTCTGGTACTTTGCATTGCTTGGTTTTAATGCTGCTTTCTGTGACTCCCTACTGCTGACAGGTCCAGACCAGCAGAGCAGCACTGACCTGGTGACGAACTTGCTTTCAGGTACAAGAAAGCACCTGGGTGTGTTACAGAGCACTCCTCAGGGCTAGGAGAAGTAGCCAGGCTGGAAATCCTTTCCTCCACAGCCTCCAAAACATCAGCAGCCACCCCACCCTTCCCACATGTCAGGCCCTAAGGCCAAGCACATCAAGCACATCTTTGATCCTGAGGATTTACAGCTCCATCCCTCTGTCCAGGCTCTCCGTGTTAGTGAATATTTTCTCATTTCCTTAAATCATTGAAAAAATTCACCCAGCTGATGGGCCTTTTCAGCTTCTTGCAATTTCATTTTTCAATAACCACCTTGCTGACATATTAAATTATTTATGGATTTTTTTTAATCTTATAGGAACATTACAAAATCAGTTATGTATGGTATTTACTACTGTAAATCAGGAGCGTGTTCTAATTTATGAGCAAGCCCCTTTCCCTCTGACTCCAAAGGAAACATGATTGACCCTGACACAGTTATGTGCTCCAGAGGGGAGACAGTCTGTCATGTTCAATCATTTCTTGATCAAATCCAAAATGGCAAGTTAATTGTTTAATTAAGGGAGCAAGGCCCTTAGAAACTTTCATGTTCTACATAATTTTATAATGGGTCTATGTAAATAAATAAGATCTGATGGAATTGAGAGAAATTTCATAAGAAAAACGAGTGTTAAATATCTGTGTTACTAACAAAAAGCTATCAACAGCCAACCTCCAGTGACTGAGCCCAACAAAATAATTTCATTTTGTAAGTATTTTGGAATTCATATGGAAAATAACTGGCACATTTGAACACAGTTGCATCACACTTAAGTTATACCATGTTTAATACAAGAATAAACCACAAAGCCAGAAACCCACTTTCATTTTTAGAAAAAACTGAAAAACAAACCCCAGGATTAACAAAAAGCAAATCAATTTGTGGGAGATTGTGCCCCCAATGTTGCAATATTTAGTGTCTTTTGCATCTTAAAGGGTTTTTGTCGTCAAAATTGCCGTTGATTGTATGGAGAGGTCACTTCCCACAGCCAATGAAAGTTAATTTTTATAATGCAAAACTCCGCATTTGGAACTCTGCACCAGCATCCTTAACCATGCACTGATTTATTTATCTGTGGATGGGCCCCCACACGTGATAAACCCCATTATTTATAAGGCAATGTGAAAAGTGCTGATTCTTTTTGATACATTATTCATTGAGAACAGCATACCTGAGCTTCTCATTAGTGGGATTTCTTCCAGCATTCTGTGTTCTGAGGAGTTTTCAAAATTCTCCCTCTCTCTCCCAAAACCCTGCCATGATTTTTTCTCTTTCTTTAGCTTAAGCTATCATGATTTGATTGAAACTCAAAACTAAGTTCATCATAAACTTCTGAACTACCACAGTTTTAAATTCTGACCACAGCATGGCCAAAACATCTCCAAAATTCTGGCAGCATAATGCATTTGAGGTTTCCAATGATGTTTCTAAACCCTCAGGTATTTGGTAGCAAATTCAGATAGGTTAAAGCTGGCTTTTCAGGAAGATTTAAGCTTTTAACTTCATCTGTGAAAGGTCAGTTAATGGGTGCTAAACAAGAACTCTTTAAGACCCTGAATTGTTAAAAGTGACCTGAGACAGCCCATAAGGCACAGCCATGGATTCCAGGAGACTGGGCAACCACAGGAATGCTTGTGCTGGGACACTACTTTTGTGTGTGTTGGGTTTAAATTCATTGATGCCACAGCTACATCCAATAGCTTTACAAAACAAAGAGGTTTTTTTGTTTTTTTAGGCAAGGTAGGAAGTGCATGGGATTATTGTTGCTTTAGATTAACAGTTGTTTTAGGAGAGGGAGAAGGAAAAGAAAAATGGGAAATAAAAGAGAAAGGAAGAAAAAGGAACAACACAGAAGAAAAGAAGTTTAAAAAAAAGGAAAGAAAAGGAAAATAGAAGCTAGAAAGAAAGGAGAAAGAATAAAAAGCAAGGGAGTCAGGTATAGGAGTTAATTACCAAGCCCCAGAGATGATAGGGAAGGCAACTGTCAGCTCAGGAATAACAGAGGCTACACAGAACATTTCCCCCCNTATGAATTGTAAGATTCACTCCAGAACCTTAACATTGCAAAATGCGCCCCCTAAATTTCTCTAATGGAACCTGTGGGCTTTCCAAAAAAATAACAGTTAAATTCTCACTCTTTTACTTTCTTTTCATTGTGATATAAGTTTCTTGGCTTCTTATCTTAATTATGTGTGAGAAAGTTACTCAACTTTTAGCATAACTCAGTTTTATGAAGAGAGAACTTGAAAAAGACAAACCATAAACAGTTTTAAATTCACAAAGAAATAAGTTTAACAAACTTTGCTACACACAGATACCTAAATTCTCTTTTTTGTGCCGCTCTGCTTAAAAATACATGATTAAAATGCCCCTGCTGTAGAGGGGGCAGATGAGGTGAGAAAGCAGCAGGAACACAGAGTGTGCTCTGCCAGTCCCGGCTCACACAGTGCCCAGGGAAATGAAGTAATCCTGCCTGGATTCATCAGTGTTTAATCAAAACCTTCCTTTCCCCTCCCATCAATTAAAAGATTTGCAGAAAGCAGCAGAGAGGAAAAGGTAATAAGTCGAAAAGTGGTGAGGGAACGCGGGGGTCACATCAATAAAGACACATTTTTGTAACAATTGTCTTTGCTCCAGAATGAACAGAGAAGCACAAAGAATCTGCTTTCTTCAGCCACGCTGAGGAGCTGTGTTAAATCTCTGATGAGACAAAGATTTTCTTTAAACTTTTATAGGAATGAGAAGGTCTTCACTAATGAGAGTTTAAGGGAATTTCTTAAATCTAAAGTGAAGGATACCAGGAGTTGAACATAACCTGAGGGTTTTCCTGTACATGTTCACTAATATTACAAAGAGCTTTCAGAAAACCCTCTGAAGATCCTGTTTCCTGCAGGAAGAAAAAGAAGCAGGGCAGAAAGGCTTCAGGGAGCTGAAAAGGAAAGGATATGGCAGTAAAGGTACACACACAGTGTGTTGTTAGAGGAGGGAGAGCCACGGTATAATCCCAGCATCTAGGAGGCAATTTGAAATTATTAAAAAAGTGCCATCCTCACCCCTTCCTCCAACAAACTGTTCAGGCTCACAGAACCAGTGCATCCTGAACAGAAATACAGTTCTTTAGCTGGGATAGCAGCTGCACTCATGAATAGTGCTTGTGAAAACCTAGAAAGGTTCATTTCACAACCAGTAACCGAACCCAGGCCTTTTGGGATTATGCCCAAGGAAGAGCTGTGGAAGTACACAAGAGGATTTTTCCCTCTTCCAGAGATGCCAGTCAAAGCCTTCTGTCCTGTTGCAATGAAGAGCAAGACAGTCCCCATTCACACCTAGATGGCAAGTGAGCCATTTGACACTGCTGCCTGACAAGTGTCCCCTTGGCGACAGGGAACATAAAAACCAGAACCCATTAGATCATTTAAAAGGTATAACTTTTTTCCCCCTTTTCGATGGGCGTATCTCTAAATACAGCAGACTTACACTGTGCTGATCCTCCTGGGTCTCCCCTGCTGCAGGGGTAATTGTAGCATGTCAGAACATGAAAAGTTTAAGTTGCACCTACTGCATGACCTATTGCCGAGGGGAAGAAAAATAGAATAAAAGAAACCCCAAAAGCCCCGACAACTACGCCAGATGTGCCTGCCTTTATTGCATTCAATGGAAGCACTGTTTTCTAAATAGCATATTGCTCTAAAGCACAGACAGAGGGGAAGATTTAACCTTTGTATAAATGGAGAGCAGTCAAGGGCAATAAAAGCTCACGTCAGGTACGAGAGGCTTATCGATGCTGACAGGGGGAGGAATGAGGAGTCGGAGCACTTGCTCCTGAGCACGAGGTGTCAGCCTCACCGAGACCTTTACAAAGCTCTGCCCTGCTTCTCTCTCATTACAGAAAGCTCCTTTTATGCTGGAAGACCTGCCAGGGAAGGGAGCCACCTTTCCAAATCCTGAGGAAGGCAGCAGCTCGCCCTTCCAAACGAGGAGGCTGCAGTAGGAAATGCTGCTGTGCTGGCTGCCATAGCCCAGAGCCAACGAGGCCAGCACTTGGGAAACAAGGCACTCACACAGCAGCTCTTGGGGCCTGCAGAGAGCCAGTGTGAGGTCTGCTCCCATGGATGGGAGCATCCCTGGGGAGTACACAAAAAGGATGGGCCATGGGCACAGCAGATATGCAAGAAATCCTCACAGAGGTAGAAAACTGGCATGAGGAGAACCAAATGACAGCCACGTGAATGAGCAGCTACAAGAAATAAAGCATCTGAAGGGTTGCTGTGACCAGCTGGTCCTGAAAGCTCCATAATTGTCCTTAAAGAAACACATTTAAGTTTAGTACAGGAACTTTCAAGCTCAGATGATCAGAAGGTTACAACTGGAATAAAGTACAAAGAGCAGCTGGGGAATTGTTTGGCACGTAGGAGAGAGACAGAAAAACTTTCAGCATAGCAAACTTATTAAAAAAGCCACCCAAACCCCCAATAATAAGATTTTAAATGTTGAGGGAAATCCTGGGACATAAAAAGTATTTGCCTTTAGAAATTGGAGTGAAGAGGCCACAAAGGTGGGAAACAACTGGGCCACCCTGCAGGAGCACTCCCTGCAGCAGCTGAAGGGAGGAGGCCAGGGCTTCTTTTTTCATCACTGGCTCTTCTCCTTCATTTAGCCCCAGCTTTCCTGAGCCCCAAGTCAGCAGCTGACACAAGGTTAACTTATGAAAACAATCCTGTCTCCAGTGCTTTCCTTCCACACAGACACTCAGTTCTAGACCCCCTCAGTATCTACTGTGCAGCTGTGCTACTTACCCTGAGCCACATTTAAAGTTCTCTGTTTCTTCTCAACAAGAATTCTGTTTTCTTGTCAGAAAATACAGGAATAAGATTTTGTTCAGTATTCAAATAGCAGCACAAGTGTCGTAGGTTGAAAAAAAAATTGGAATAATATTAGTTGCTAGGAGGATTGCATTTGTGGACTGTTTGTTATTATGTTACATGAATTGCAGGGAGCTGCTCCAGTGGATATTTGTACAATCTTATTTGCTCTCTATATAGTGGCTCTCGCAATGTGGGCATTTGTGCAGCCTTTGTATTTTACATGACTTCCCAAGAGGAGAAGCAGTAGTGAAACCAATAAAGCAGGCAATAAAGTGCTATTAATAATGTATGCAGAGCTATAGATGTCTATTTATATGATACAATATTAAAGTATAAATGCTTTTTGTTTTTTTAAGATGAACATGAATGACCAAATCAATGTTCTTAGTTTTTTTACCAACAAAGACATCACCACACTGCTGCCTGTTAAGGAACTCTTTCTATACACACACAAATGCCCCCAAAGTTTTACTATTTTGTATCTAATTAAAATATTGTTAAAACCAAAAACAAACAAAAAAATTGAAACAGAGGAAATATATACATTAATGTGCTTCTTGGTTAGGAAGATTATGTGATTATACTAGTTCAATGATAAAAAATTACTCAAATATGCTAATTTTTGTAAAATTCAATTCTAACCAGCCAGATTTGTAAGAACTTGGGGTTTTATTACTTCACTGTTTCTTATCTTAGTGATGAAGATGACACTGAACAGAAAAGAGTAAAATCTGTCATATCTTCATTTGAAACTGCAGCAGAAATGGTCTTTCTTAGACAAAGATCATTTTAGGGTATTTTTGGTGACAAACATCAATAAAACCTATTTTTGAGGCTCTCGTTCACATCACCTGAGTGCTGTTAGGTCTGTACATGGCTTGGAGTGACACCTTTTATTCGCACTTTACTGAGGTGGCTTGTGACTCACCTCTAAACAAGGAGGTGGTGGTGGGGCCACTGCCAAGGAAGATGTCAGATTTCACTCCAGAACTTAAAAATTTCATCTTGCTGAGAGCATCTTTGGCATCCTATTTTTTTAACTGACAGATCTGAAATATCATTAGCAACGGACGTAATAAGTACTTTAATTGTAAAGCAGTAGGTATCATTGTTACCATTTATTATTTAAGCCAAGGTATTCCCAAATATTTTAGCAAGCCTCAGATATCCCGAATTTTTTAACTCAAAGACAGAAAAAAGTAGAACCAGCAAAGCTTTCTTTTCTTCTGTTGTGACAAGACTACAGAGTAGTTTCCCCCTCTGCTGGGATTTTGGTGTGTATGAAGAGAGACCAGAAGTATTTCTGTTTGATCGAGTGCTTAATTTCACAATAGGATCTCAGTTTCTCTTTTTACCATTTTTATGCAGGTGACAATTGTGTACCCAGATCAGCAATGGAGAAATCAAATTAAACCTGATTGTCTGACTAGAGTTACCTGCATGCTTGCAAGCTCTCCTGGAACTAAAAAGATGCTCTGACTCTACTGTGTGTCCAGCCAGCCTGAAGGACAGAGGTCCCAACTCCAGCGTGTCCATGTCAACACATGGCTGTCCCTAGAGCTGATTTCTCACCAGGACTATTACAGAGCAGTACTTCCCCAGCTTTTTCAAACCAATGTGTATTGGGGACAGCATGAATTAGAGTCCTTTGTCATTGATTCATGCCCTAGCACACATCCAGAGTTTTATTCCGCACGTGCCCAGTGACAAAGGTCTCTGCTGCCTCTCACCTGGAAGGAGGACACGTTTGCTCTCTGCTGCACCAGGTGCTGTTCAGTGCTTGGCATAGCTAGGAATTCCACTGAAAACAAGATTTCTGCACTGGAGCTGCTTTGTGTCTTTACAGCAAGCCAAGGCCACCTTGTCCTCTCATCACCCCTGCTTCCCACCCCTGCCTCAGTTCTCATCTGCACTTCTTCCCTCACTCGCTTCAAAGGTTAGAGGGGAGAAGCTTTACCTGCTGCTGTCAGGCAGGAGAGCTGGGAAGTGTGCAGGTACAAAGGAAATACAAGAATTCAAAGTGACTAGGATTTAAAATATATTCTTTAAAAAAAGAGAGATCTGTCTTGGTCCTGGAAAATGACAGAGCACAATTTTCTTATTTTTGCAGAGAGGACTACACACATCAAGGGAGAGCAATACCCACCCGAGAATTTTTGTGTAGACGTATCTTTGAAGAAGCAGCTTCTGGCATAAATTCTACACATTACCAGGGGACAGACAGGTAGTGTTTCACAGGAGGAGAAAGAAGAGGCAAAAAAAGTTATAAACACAAAAAGTCAAGTAGTTAGAGAATAGAAACAAATCAAGACAAAAAAAAAAAAAAAAACCCCAAACCACCCAAGAGGGACTGACAAAATAATCAGATTTTTTATATCTAATTTTCAGAAAGTTCCTATCTATTTTCAGGATTGCTGAGAATATTTGTACCTCTCTGCAGAGAAAGATGATAGATCCATGAAGAATTAGATATTCGTGTTGGATGAAGAGACAGGTTTTCAAGCTCTCTAGGGCTCAGCACTGTGGCAGGCACAGTGAGGTTGAGTAACTGCTCAGTCCTACAACATCAGAGTACCTTCAATTTAACAGAAACCTATCTAGGAAAGGCACCGAAAACATACTGGGTTTGAGCAATATCAGGGTTAAAACACATGCTGATAGCTAGAACTGCATCAGGATCCAAGAAAAGAACAAAAACATTTATGCTATTTCACCAATCCTAACCGAGATGATATAATTTGAACTTTATGACTTTCATTATTACAGAAGAGTGTAAATAAATGAAAAGGTGACAGCTACAAGAGGAGATGCATCAGAATTTTGAAGTAAAGCTCTTAGTAAATATAAAAGAAGCTACAGCAGAGAAGTAAAATCTAAGCTGTTTGACCTACAGAATAAACAATCAGCAAGATCTTGAGGCTTCTCCCATCTCTGGCTGTTTATCTTTGTACAAATCACACCATAGCTCTCGGCTCTTACTTCCCTCCTAACCTTTGTCATTCTTGTCAAACTGGCCTGCAAAGATCTCCAGGCCAGGGCTTGTTTCTTACTATGCTGGACCAAGCACAGCCTCCATAGGGTATTCTGGGCAGCCTGGTACAGAAATACTGATAAATAATCTGTTAGGTGTATCCTGGTTGCTGAGAATATAAAAATGTCTAAATAGAGTCAGACCAAAACCAAGTGCAGGGCTCAGTGACCTCCCTGTGGCTGAGGAATGGTCCAGAAAAAGGTTCAAGCACAGGGACACGTCCTTAAGTACTCTCTTCCCAACTCAGCTTTGTCACTCTCAGACTTTTTTAGCCGCAGCAGTAGCAGTGGAGCCTTTGTTTGGATGCTGCAGTGCCCATCTGCAACATCCCAGCAGGAGCTGAGGGCCCTCCTCCAGGTGGGGAGTTAACAGATAAAAACTGTTTTTCTGTAATGATGTAAGAAGCAGCAGAGCTTGTTTCCTGAGGAGATTACACAATGGCTGATAATTGTAGACAGTGAATCTGTGGGGAGAAGTTTCTTCAATGATCTGGGAGTGATGTGGAATTGCTACCAAAACTCCTTAGAGGCCTGAAGGGGGTATTACCTATTGCTTTTCTATTAGGAGCTCTGTGTCAGTGCTGATGACTTCTTGGTAACCCAGACTTGGATACAAACTACTTTTTTGCTACTTTATGTCTTCCCTATAATCCTTTCATTCTGAATAAATAGGATTTTGCTTTATGGAAGCTGGTTAACCTTATGCTGAACTAAAAATCAGACTTGCAGTTAATTACCAGGATCTGCAGTCTAAAGCCCTGCAATCTGAGCATTTTATATAGAGAAAATTGAAGCACAAAGAAATGACTTAGGCCAAAACAGAAAATCTAATCAGACTTTGGCAGAGTTCAAACCAACATTAAATCTCTTATTGTAATTGCAAAACATATTCCAGCAAAAACTGATCATCAAATAGCAATAGGAAATAGCAAAGGTATTAAGAACTAGATAAACAGTATGGCATTAGAGATGTTGTATTTCAAAACTTCATCAAATCATTATCATACCTGGTAATAGACTACCAATTATTTTTTCTTTATAGGTCAAACATATACCAATATACAGTGAAAAAACCCTCTTACTCAGTTAGGAAAGGGGGACATAAAAATGTCTGAGAAACATGCACAGGATGTCTTGAATGAATAACAAAAGTTGCTATTGGAGTGCATGGTGACATCCTTCAGAAAGGAAATTCTGTTTTCCCAAATATCAGAGAAACAAATCCCTTTTTCCTCTCACTGACAATTTTATTTCTATATTGACCACCTTGCCAATACATATTTTATATGATAATATTCAAACAATAAGCGAGTTGCTCTTACATGAGCATGTTTTGTGCATGCTGATGGTACCCCAGAAGTCTGGGTTCATGGCTGGTCAGTCATTGGTGGCTTTTGAGAGCAGTCATTTAGTTATTTTATTATAGTCCACATAGCCTCCTGCCCTTGGTAAAATGTGACAGCATAGACAACTGGTGCAGAGTCAGAACATCCACACATAACACACTATTTCTTCACTTGGAGATGTTCCAGAATTTCCCAGGAAACACCAGAATCCTTTGAGATATTGCTGCAAATGTAGTGTGAAACTCTTCCATTATATGTGCATAGGTTGAAACTGCACAAATGGGGATCTGAAATCCCATAGAAAACTTCAAAATTTACTGGAGAAAGACCTCAAACCCTTGCAACATTCTTACTCACATCAGCTTTACCCACATTTTCCAGGCTTTGGTTCTGCAAAGTGTTCTCAGGGTGAAATACACACTCAGGTAACTCTCTGGTGCTTCAGTCTCAACAAGTGAGTCCCAAAAAAGATGTTCAGACTTACATTGCCAGGCTCAGTGATTCTCCACTTACATTGCCACTGCTTGGACTCTTCCCTTGTCTAATGATCCTGCAATGTCTCTGCTCCCACGCACTGGATCAGCACCAGCTACAGCTCTTCAGTCTCACACCTCTTGGGGAAAAGAGGTATGAGGTGAACAGCCAAGGCTTGCAAGGCTGGAGAAACAGAGTCTCCAGAGTCCATATCTCTACATGAAATGCTCGCTGAAACCAATTTGGAATTCTCTCTAATTGATTTAGCACCGTGCCCTTTACAGAGCAGAGAAGGAGGAACGAGGCCAGCTGTTGATTAACTGTCAGTTCAACCCACTGCCCCCAGTCACCTGTGCAAACCAACAGCCCCTGCCAACAAAAAGGGAGGGAAAAACAACCTCTGCTGAAGCTAAGAATGTGAATGAGAGAACAATTAGTCTCTGAAAAATATCCATGTCAGAAAGTACTCGGCAGAGCAACCAACAAAAAGTTTCCTACCAGACTACTTGGGACAACTGAGAAAAAAATGTTACAGATAGGGGTTGGTTGGAACTCCCAGGACAAATGATAAACAGCTCTTTGTGACTCTGAAAGCAGCTTCTAGCTTGTAGTCTCATGCTAGACTGGGAATTTTACTGATAAATAGGTTAAAGCCTTTACATTATTAATTTCTAAGCAGGGCAGTAATCTGTTTGCAGCGCTCCTCCTCCTGGCCTCTGCCTCAGCACACAAGGCATTTTAAAAGTGACTGGACAATATTGTTCTCTAAACACAGTGCTGTGTTACAGCACAGGGTCTGCCATGGCTGGAAAAGGCCTGTGTAAAATCTTGCCTGTGAAGTGCTAAAGCAGTTTAACATATTCTTCCCTCTCTTGAGCTATCAGTGCCATCTTAGGCATCCTGTAAAACGGCAGCAGAATCCACAGTCCTGAACATGGAGCAAATAGATGGTGTTCTTGGGGACATCTTAATCATTTTTGTCCCTCCAGTTCCATGGGTTTTCTGGTTCTGCTCCGCTCAGCAACTTTTCAGTGCAGGGGGGGCACTGAACATGACCTTACAGAATTAGCTACCTGCACAATTCCAACATAAACTGTTCTCTCTGCGGGGCGATCAAAGACACTTTCTTTTTCATCAAAACTGAACATGTTAACTAAACCACCATGACAAACTCCTTGCTATTGCAGTCAAATCTAAATGGCTGTTCAATGATGCACAACAACCTCTTCTTTTGAATCCTAGCCTGCTTTGGCTCCCTAACACAACCAGTTACAATTAGATTTTTCATTCTTGCCACATCCCTTCCAACCACCTGCAGTCAGAGCATGTATTTCTCATCCAATCAGTTTGTGCTCTGTACCTGCTAGTGTGGAGATGACCTGAAGTAAATGGATAACAGAACCCACCTGCTGCCTGATTCCTGTTCTGGGGAAGCCTTAGGAAAGGTTTCAAGGGCTTAAGTATGTTGGAAATAAAAAGATACCTTTGGAAATACATAGAAATGAAACATAAGTAAGATAATTTGTGGCCTGATTTTAACCATTAGTGGCCTAGATTTTCTAACTGCACTTCAGTTCCTTTACCTCAGTTAGAACTTGCCAGCACTTCACAATCAGAAACAGATTTGCTAATATTGCAAAAACTGGCCCAAAATTTAGCCCAGCAGAGCTCCTTAATGGAAACTCAACATTGGATTAACCAGATTCACAGGAAGTAGAGTAAAGAAAAAACACAGCAGATGCAATTCTAGCATAGCATCTGTCCATGCTGTGGCTTGAGTGACTCACTCTGGGTAAAATGGGAACTACCTTTAATTATCTTGAACTCAAACAAAGTAATTTTTGGAAATGCCCATCTGTTATAACACAGTCTGTTTTTTCCTGGGCTGTTCAAATTCCTCCAACATTTTCAAGTATCCAAGAAAATAATGTTTTTTATATAGTTGACTAAATTTGCAATCTCTTCCTTTCCTTATGTCTGTGCATGTATTATTGATATCTACACATAGTGGGGATTTACAACTGTAATTTAGCATTGCTGAGTTTATTCAGAGAAAACTGAATAACAAAGGACTATCTGACAATACTGGGTGGTGCTGGATAGTATTACTCAGCTTTGCAATTATCTTATCTCTACTTGTACAGCCATAGTTTCAATCAAAAAACCCTCAGTCATTTCCACTCTCTCTGCAGATAACGTGGGCCAACAGATCACTTCATCTATGCCTGTTTCTCCACAGAGATGATAACAGAAGTACGAACTTCCCTGGGATATTCCTGCATCAGACTCATTGCATTGGTGCATGATGCCATTCCACCACAAACCAGGTTTCCTCAAGTTACAACTCAGAGTAGATGTGGCTCCTGTTTAATTGTATAGTATCTTCTTCACTTCTCCATAGACATTAAATCAGTGAAAGTTTGGTTTTCTCATTGTGGTTTTACAAGGAATGGAAATCACTTTGAAAGCCTTTTCAGTGTTGTTATGCAGCCCTGAGGAGAAGGACTTGGGGGTGTCTGTTGATGAGAAGCTCAACACGGGCATTGGGAGCCCAGCACTCCCCTGTGTCCTGGCCTGCTTCAGAGGAGGGTGGGCAGCAGCAGGAGGGAGGAGATTCTCCCTCTGCTCAGACACACCAGGAGCATTCCAGGTCCCAAACAGCAGGACGTGGAGCTGCTGGAGAGAGTCCAGGGGAGGCCATGGAGATGCTCCAAGGCTGGAGCCCCTCTGCTCTGGAGCCAGGCTGGGAGAGCTGGGGGTGCTCACCTGGAGAAGGCTCCAGGGAGAGCTCAGAGCCCCTGCCAGGGGCTAAAGGCGCTGAGAGAGGCTTCTCATGTAGTGAAGGGGGAATGGCTTTAAACTGAAGGGTAGATATACATCAGATGCTGGGAAGAAATCCTTCCCTGTGAGGGTGGGCAGGCCCTGGCACAGGGTGCCCAGAGCAGCTGTGGCTGCCCCTGGATCCCTGGCGGTGCCCAAGGCCAGGCTGGATGGGGCTTGGAGCACCCTGGGACAGTGGAAGATGTCCCTGCCAAGGCAGGGGGTGGGATGAGTTGGGCTTTAAGGTCCCTCCCAACACAAACCATTCTAAGATAAGAGATTTTGTGCTTCTCTATAGCACTGTGGGGGAAAACAGGGGCAGAAGGACACACAGGTGGGCTCTGAACATCCATTGCCTACTGAGCCTCAGGGAAGAACCACATTCAGCTCTTCAATTTTAATTTAGGCTTCCAATATTTCACTACTTAATTGCCATTAAAAGTTCCCTCCCTACCTGCCAAAGAGGAGCAAAGCTTTCCCTTTTTTTAAGGAAAAACAAAAACCAACCAACCAAAGAAAGCAGCAAACCTCTCTCCAACCCCAAGCAAACAAATTCAGCTCCACCAAAGAATCTTTTGGACACAGTTCTGTTCAGCAGCAAAATTAAATTACCCAGGACTACTTTGCCAAGGCTGTGACATATGTCAACTGCAACCATTGCTACAGTAGCATATTCTTAATTTATAGCTTTTACAGAGCATTTTCAGCTCTAATCATGCTTCTCTCACACTATTTAAATTTATTAAAAAAAA